>JACEVL010000897.1:60000-280000 GCA_020284085.1 Aporrectodea caliginosa
GTCCGTCCGTCCTTCCGTCGTCTGGGATTTAACGGATAAACGCCGGATTTGTCTCTTTCTTCCGTCGTAGACGACGCAGCTGCTTTCTACGGCGGCTGCGTTCACGAAGATCGTCATTTAACCAAAGACGACGATCGTCTTGTTTGCGTTGAGAGAAGACGTTCGTCATTTGGACCTCTTCTTCTTCTTCTTCTGCTTCGTTCTGCTTATTCTGTGGCACACTCCGTTGTACGTTGCTAGAAGCCGTTGTTGTTGTTTTGTTGTTGTTTTTGTTGTTGTTATCTGAAAGCCGGATTTGTTAAGGAAAAACTCGACGAAGAAAGGAGTTTCGGCGGTTTTTCTCAGGAGGAATATTTGCAGACGAACTTAGATTTTGCCATGGCGGCGCCAAGGGTAAAGCCCTAGGCCTATATACTTGGGTAGGGTATGAAATAAGGGTAAGTAATACTTGATGTAGTATATGAAATCTGGGTAACCAGACGTTTTTGTAGCCCTGGCTTTATTATGTGCGTATTGACAGAACTTTACAGTGATTGATTTAGATAGGTTGGGAGAAGGGGGTATAACCCGGTATATACGCTACAGCCTGTAGCAATGGTAAACATGGGTCACAATATATATTTATCAGTTTACAACTTTACACCCTCTTATGTCGGATGTGACTGCGCTGCAGTTGGGCTCAACGTGTTTGTGGGTGCCCACTGCAGTGGTCGCTTTCCAGTTATCCGTATCATTATTTGGATGATAATCTCAGAATCTGCTTGTTTTTAGCAAGCTTTGACACCGCTTATATTAGGCTATACGCAAACAGAGCTTTTGTGAGAAGGCACACAACAGGCTCTATATAAATGGACCATGCAGACTGTTTGTTACAAATAAGTGCCATTGAATGGATTTGTGCTTTTGTCTTGTAGTATGACAATGGGCGACCGTCACATTACAGCGGAGCCCTGAACGGATTCGGAGGCCTATACGACGCCATGGGGGTCAGTCACCCGATGGGGGTTCCCCCGCAGCATCAGGGCCACCACATGGGGGTTCCACCCCAATCGCCAACCTACGGTGGACCAGTGCCTGCAGGACCTTATGGGGCCAGCAGTGGACCGTACGCCCCTTCGCCTTCCAATATGACGGGGCCACTGACGCCCAGCATGGCTGCTGGCCCTGCGGGGCTGACGTCATCATCGTCCAACAACGCCCCCCTAGGCGGGGTAACAACTGCTCAGCTGAAACCAGACAAGGATGCCGTCTACGGGTGAGAGAGTCTGTGATAACCATAACAACTATCATTAGCGTCGCCCTCCTCTTTCATCCAGGCTTTGGACGGGCATGTCAGAGTATATATAGTGGCGGAGTTTCCTATCTTGTTTATTTAGACATCATATAATATATATATATATATATATATATATATATATATATATATATAAGTGTGCTGACTTGTTCGATGCTAATCGATTAGATTTATCAATTGACATTGATATTGGCTATAGCGCTATAGCGCCATTATGACACCGATTGCTTGGGTGTTTCTGGTGGTGCCCTGTGAGTGACGCTGCAGGGTGGCCATTTTGCCATCTGGTTGAAGAGTCACCATTTCCGTGTATACAAAGCACAACAATGACGTCTTCAGATGTTTAACAACGAGGAGAGGAGGACATTTGAGTATATAAGTAAGCAAGGTCATACATGAATCTTCCGACGACTTTACCTAAGCTGACGGTTCAGGTCTGGAATACAGCAAATGATTCTCATGTCTTCTTGACGACCTCACTTCCAATCTTACCCAACAGAAATCGAGCCGAAATTTCTAAGTTCACACACTGCAAGATGATTATAATTATGGTGAAATTGAACTCATTCCAGCAGAGTGCATCTTATAATCTGTGCCACTCAGTGACTGGCGGCGCTGGGTCTTCTGACACGGGTGGAGGATGGAGGTTTGGGCAGTTGGAGGAGGTTTTAATCTTTCAAGAGAACTACAATCGTCTGTTCATGACGGATTCTGTTCGTAATCTGAACTCCAATCTTTCATTGACATCTCTGGACAACCTCTCTGACACTACGTAGCGCTCGCGAACAAGCGGGTGCCCGTCGCTTAACTTAGTAGCATAGCACTATAGAAATTTGAAGCTTATACAATTACGATTACAGAGTCATTAGCAAATTAAATTGTATAGATAGATGTGTCATGTAATAATCAATTGGGGATCTGATGGTGAAGGGCGCAGTTTATACTTGGTCACCATAAATGCCCTCTGCGTGTCTCTCCTATTATAGTGAGCCGCAATGCATGCACTGGCCTGATTGAGTGTAGACAGTGTAGTAGCCATGGATAGAGGATGATGAAGAAGAAGAACAATTCCTTAAGCTATTATAGTCCTGAGGCAGCCAATGTTATACAGTGTTAGCGACTTCATTATCTTCAAGATATGAGGATAATGAGGGCGGATGGCCAGTCCTCTCCCTCGCCGTCTCATCTTCCCACCGACAGTGTACGGTTAGTGTACTCATTGTAGCTGAATTGGCTAATGGTGCAGGTGGAAAGAGTCTCGAACATCTGGTTTGAACCCCAATCTCTCGGTTTATATTATCCTGCACGCTAACCATGCACTAGCGATAACCACTTTGCAACAGTATATAGTTGCCATAGAACGTTGCAAAATTCTCATATGTCGACATTCCTGTATCATGTTAAAAAGTAACAAAAGCTTCAACGTCCCAATGTTATATATATATACTTGGGAAATACGAGCCTGTTCGTTTTCGCATACAACCGTTCGCCGCCCTTGAGCCGCGCCACTGCAGGACTCCTCCGAGGTTCTCTCTCGACACGAGGCGCATGTTGGTCCACGGCTCTCTTCATATATGATCTCCTATTGGCAGTAATTTGTATACATTGTTGTCGGCTAAATATCACGTGCTCTACTGAAAAGGCCCTCATGCCTAGATACATGCCGTATTCCGGGAAAGTCGCAGGACCTGCTGTTTATTTTCTATAGCAGGCCAAACTCCGCCACTCGCTTGTGACAGGTAAACAGTGCGACAACAACCAACTCGGCAGGGTTATGCCTGAAGGGACTACTCTCATTCTTGTTCTTCTTGTTCTTCCTCCTCCTCCTCCTTCTCTTCCTCTTCCTCTTCTTCCTCCTCTTCCTCTTCCTGATTTCTGTCTTCCGCCTTTTCCTATGGTTTCGAATTGCGCCGAATAAAGGCCGTCGCAGCAAACGCGCCAACTGTGGCTCAGACATTGTTGTTCATCGTCGACATTCATTGTCTGATATTAAAAAGAGCGTCAGCCACTTCCAATATATGCAACCAGGATCATGCACTTCGACCATAAACGGCAAATGGCCTCCGCCAGCGAGCACCCGCAGACCTGTATAGAAGATAAACGAACGATATATAGATTCACATATATTTTATACATCAAGCGATGTATATATATATGGTGCAATCATTTCAACTGATGACGTGTTAAGTTTCGTTTAACTCTCTTCGCAATTTTGCCAACATCAAAGTACGATTATTAATGACGCGTCCAGAGCGCCTGCCATCCCTCTAATTGATTTAATTACCGTTTCTTAATTAATAATTGATCGGGTGTTAGCGTCGAATGCTTTCAATTGTCGTCGGAAGCTATTGTACTCGACGCCTCCGTTGTTTCGACCTTGTTACGACCGATGAGTCTATTAAACGTAATTGGACGTCATAGTGACTGATGATCGTCCGTGACATCAGCCAACGATAGGTGGAGCCACATGTGAGATCCTCCTCACGCATCGATGCTTCGGGGTGCGTTGTAATGTCACCTATGATGATGTAAGACGAAATGGAAGCAGATGGATGGGTGGATGGATGGATGGATGGATGGAGCGGAGTAGAGTGGAAGGTTTACGGATCTGGGAAGGATGTAGGGAACGAGGAACGATGATGGATTGGTATTTTAACATGCGTGAGTGCGTAAAAGATCCCGAATAAATAGCTAGAAAAGCAAACAGACAGACAGACGGACAGAAGCAAGCACATCGACAGTCAATGGGACACTTGTGGAGCAAAGTAATTAATATTGGTTGGATGCGCTATATAAACACTCCTCTTATTAAATTCCTGACAGACGTGCTTTATAGTAGGCCTAATTAACCTGTGGCGCTTTAGAAGTTAATCTCTAAGATGGCGATTGTTTTGTTTTTTCTTTCAGTCATCCGCTCTTTCCTCTGTTGGCCTTAATCTTCGAGAAGTGTGAGTTGGCGACGTGTACCCCACGAGAACCAGGAGTGGCCGGGGGTGACGTCTGCTCCTCAGAGTCATTCAACGAAGACATACGAGTCTTCTCCAACCAGGTCAGACACCACTTTAACACTCCATATATGCTCATCTGCTCACACAATTCTATACTCACTCAGTTTATATAATGTACTCAGCTTAATGCTCATACTTAAATTGTTTAGATCATGCAGGTATACAGATAGTTGACTGTGCCACGTGATTTAGATGCATTTCGAAGGCGCTATATAAAGTGTTTTCATACATTCTTACGTATACATACATACATACATACATACGATTTATACATACATTTACATGTACATGTGTAAGACACATGCATTTGTATATATATAATATAGTATATTATTATTTGTTTATTTAATATTTATATTCTTACGTACAATTGGATGAAACAATTTCTCTGGTATACTAATGTCTGAGTTAAGACCACATCAGCTTATGCTGGATATATCAGACAGCGGTCTCAGTGTCTGAGGGTGTTCGCCCTGAACCAAAGATTCGATTCTTGACAAGGCCTCCTGCTTTTGATGGTTAGGGTAGAATTAGAGGGCAGACGCCTTTACCTTTCGTGGCATAAAACGATCCAGAAAATTCCTCTTTCCTGAAACATTTTCTGCCTCAGCCTTTGAAGTCTTTTCTTGCAAATATGTCAGGTCAGACCAGCCAGGTTACACTCGGTCCAGAATTATGTAAGGTCAGGCTGCATAGACGCCGTGGGAGAAGATTGGACTTAATCCCTCGCGGCCTTTGAGGTAGCTGGCTGGACACAGTTATGTAGGGTTCAACTGGGTCAGGTATTTGGCTCGGCCTAATTAAGTAGGGTTCAACTGGGTCAGGTCATGAACTGACCTGAATATTGGTTGGTCAGCAAAGATTGAAGTAGCTGGTTCGACCCAATAAGTAGGGTCCAACTGGGTCAGGTATTTGGGTTCAACTGGGTCGGATCAGGTCATGCCCTGACCTGAATCTGGTTTGGTCAGCAAAGATTGAGACATGTTCTTTTTCAGTTCAAACATTTCTTGGTGTAATTTAGAGTATGAATCTGTTTAGCTAATGTCATTGAAAGAAAGAACAATTAATTATAAATGAATTAATTGCTGCTTCGAGTGAATGTTTGGTTAGGTAATGTTTTTAAAAGTCTTTTAGTTGAGCATTTTCTCTCAAATACCTGTTTGAGTAGAATTTTCCAATTGGTTGTCCTCATATATAGTCAAAGAGTAACTTGACACCAAGTATAAGTATAAGTATATGGGGTAGAAGTATATGGGGTCTAGTACTCTAGTGGAAGTTATGTCTAGTGGAGGGCAAAGAAATGAAGACATTGATTGATGTATAATCCTTTCTGTAAGGGGAACATTCATTAACTACCATTTTCTTCGTATTGTTCTGCAGTCGCATTATTTTGTACAGCATTGCATTATATTAAATTCTATTGTACTGTACTGTCTTGTATAATTATTAATTCTCTGGTCTTGATTTCTATTTAGCGAATAATGTGGTCATCAATTAGACAAAGTATGTGTGTCGTGGTGGGCTTCACTGGCTGCACAGGGGGCGGTGTTACGGAGCATTCCATTAGTTTTGAGAGGAATTAGGGGAGACAGGAATTAGGGGAGAGCAATCGCCTACGTAGTCCCCCCTCCGACTCTAGTCATTCTCCTATCCCTCCTTTACCGAAGCACTTAATGAAGTAGCGAGTGAAGTACCTTTGAGCCTCGTCTCCAGTGGGGCAACTACAAAGGGTCTGATTGTCCCCGTTCAGCCCCTTTCCCTCTCCAGCCAAATGACCTCTGACCCTCTAATGCCACCCTCGGCCGTAACCTCTGCGTTCCAGCGGACATAACTGTAGGGGTGTCTTGTCGAAGGCATAAAATAGACACCCGCCCCTTGGCAAGGGTGCGTGCTGGGCTCTCTTTGGAACAAAGAGTGAAATGATTGGATAGCGACGGGTGATTACTGGAAGGACAAGAGGGTTTCTAATAGACGCCCTCCTCCTCCTCCCCAGCTGTGTCTCCAATTTCCGATTCCAATATTTCTCGGTCAGCCCCACAAAAGTGGGGGCGCTGAAATAAGAAAACGTTCGTCCACTCTGTAGGGCTGTTTGGACAGGGTAGGAGTGGCCCCTCCTTCACCAACTGACCCCTTCTGACCCATGTGCCCCATGTGTTCCACTGGTCGGCATTGAATATGACTAATACTTTTAGTTGACCAAGAGTAGCATAGCAGTAACTGCCTAACATAACAGCAACTAATAACAGTTTACGAGTAATAACAGCAATTGTAACTTTATTATAACACTAACACAGGTAGTATTTGTAATTGTAATTGTAATAACATATTTATATGGCGCCTCTTCGGTTGAGACTCACTCACGGGGCGCAATAGAAGTTCTAATAGGAAAGACAGAGCAGTTGGAAAGAACTGAGAAGCAGAATTAAGGTATCAAATGTTGTTGTTTCGTTTCTATTGAAGGCCAAGACGGAGAAATCTTTGTTTCTTATACCACATCCCGAACTGGATAGCTTGGTAAGTGAGAACCTTTGTCTATGGTTTCCATCTGCTCCTTATAACTCGTGGCCCTCTTCTAAAGTCATAGCAAGGCAGAGGCAGAGTTGATAATGATGATAATGATGATAATTATGATGATTATGATTATGATAATGATGATAATTATGATGATAATGATGATAATTATGATGATAATGATTATGATGATGATGATGATAATTATGATGATGATGATGATGATGATGATCATGATGATGATGATGATCATGATGATCATGATGATCATGATGAATATCGTATTCCCTATTCTTCCATTCATCCATATCCTTTTCCTACATCGATCCGTCCATCGATGTATTCGTTTCCGTAATGGACGATTGATCCCGCCGATGACACCTGTAGATTCTTCTTCTTAACAACGCCATTTTATAACGAATATGGTCAATGTCACCCTCCTCCTCTATCCAGGCGAGGGACTGGCTCCACCAGAGTGTGAGGCGCAGTGGCCAAACCGAAAGCTGTAGCTCGCCGTTGTAACAAAAAATCCTTGAGTCTTAGGCGCAGGCAGAACAAGTGTCAGGAGTTAAAAATTAGCGACACAGCATCTAAGCTAAAGTATCTAACTTAAAGTATCTTCGCCAAGAATTCCGACCCTGATCCATCGACTCCTCCTAGCTGCTGCAAGTGTATTGGCGTTGTTGCACCTGTATTGAAAGGATGAAGACCTCTCCAGCAATTACTCTGGACACGGACCCTTGGATAACGTATAGGAGGCTAGGAGCCCTTGACTCTGGAGGCCTGGAGAGAGGTCTTACGACGGGCGCCCGGGACAATGCCCTCCTCAGCCTTGAACACCCTCCAGGGCGACCCTTGCAGGCGACCCTTGCTCTGCCCCTCCTTCGTTGGTTGGACAACTGGACCGTCTTATGTCTGGCTGTCGTCCACAGGTCGTCCAATTATTACGGTCGTCCCTCTCTCGCTCTATTGCCCTTCAAGAGATGCCCCTAATTGTGTTAATTCGCGTATCAACGAGCAGCATTACCCTTTGCGTCGCTTCACTGGAACACACTCGGTGCGCACTCGGAGCAGATGTGGAAGACACCCAGTCCGACCGAGCACACTCCGTCTGAGTGTCGCATGATGGTGATCGCTCGTCCTGTGTTCCGCAGCCGCTCGCTGTATACTCGGTGCGTAGTCTGTTCGGATGTGGAAGAGACCCGTTGTATTGGCTACAGGGTTATGGATGGTTCGTTCTGGAATTATGAGGAAGACGAGGAGGTGGAGGAGGACGAGGAGGACGAGGAGGACGAGGAGGAGGAGGAGGTGAGACTCGGGTCAGTGATTGTGGTCACAGGGTCTTGCTCACTTTCTAGTCTTTGTCATCGTCGAATTCTGTCCCTCCCCTGCGGATGCTTGGCTGCTTATCTGGCTCTCTGGCTGGCTGGCTGATTGACTGGCTGATTGACTGGCCCATTGACTGGCTGTTTGGTTATCTGGCTGATTATTTATATGGCGTCTTTTAAAGAGAGACTTGTCATCAGCATCATTATCATCACATCAATAGATGATGATGATGATGATGATGATGATGATGATGATGATGATGATGATGATGATGATGATGATGATGATGATGATGATGATGATGATGACGATGACGATGACGATGACGATGACGATGACGATGACGATGACGATGACGATGACGATGACGATGATGATGATGATGATGATGATGATGATGATGATGATGATGATGATGATGATGATGATGATGATGACGATGACGATGACGATGACGATGACGATGACGATGACGATGACGATGACGATGACGATGACGATGACGATGACGATGATGATGATGATGATGATGATGATGATGATGATGATGATGATGATGATGATGATGAAGATGATAATTATATGAGCCTTTATTATGCATTTCTAACCATTATTTTATCTTTGTTTTGCCTTTATTTTGCATTTAAGTTTACCTTCTTTAACTGATCTTAGTTCACGTGGTTGTTCTATTTAAGCGACTTTGAGCTGTTCTTGAAAGGCGCTATATAAATGTCAATTGATATAAAGATACCAGTTAGGTGACTCCTATACCTTACCTCAACAGATAGACCGTCGTATTGTCTTATATGTTTGTTCTGTGATATACTGTTACACAAAGCCATTCTCAGTAGGACCGGTCATTATCGTCTGGAAAGAGAGGCAGGGAATGGATGGACCTGGAATGATGGAAGAGCTAGGTCGATGGAGAGATGGAGAGATGGAGACTGCAGTGGAAGAGGAGGAGGAGGAGTCCGCGGTGCATTTAGCTGTCCATGGAACCAACCGTTAATGCTATTACTGTCAACAGCAATTTACGTCAGTTGGACTTAAAGCCAAGTGGAAGACGATGGAGACGCCACCGCAGCAGCAGCAGCCTCCTGCATTAGCCAGGCGACCGGTCAGTGGGAGGACAGATGGATGGACGGACGGAGAGATAGAAGGACAGACAGACGGACGGAGGGACGGACGGACGGACGGAAGAATACACGGAGAGATAGAAGGACGGACAGGTAGACAGATAGATTGAAGGACAGATGGATGGATGGACGGACGGACGGATGGAGGGATAGAAGGACGGATAGACGGAGGAACAGAGGAAGAGACAGGAGGACGTGCGGATGGACGGGTGGAGAGAGGACGTATCCATGACGGGCGGAAGGACGGACGGACAGGGAGATAGAAGGACGGATGAACAGACAGAGGGAGACGTAGGAGGATAGACGGGTGGAGAGATAGAAGGTCAGATGGACGGATAGACGGAGATGGAAAGACGTATCCATGACGGACGGACGGACTCGACGGAGAGATGGAAGGACGGGTGGACGTATAGGAAGAACGGATGTACGGCGGATAAAGTAGGCTAACGGATGGAATTATGGAAAGGCTGCAGGTGGAAGGATTGGTGGATGGATGGATGGCCATGTAGGACTGTATAATACGTGTAGAGCGCTTCTTTCATACAATCTGTCTGTATACGTCTTAATGGCCATGGATTGGTTGAGCTGGAATTTCCGTTGAGCTTAATCTCTTCTTTACGTTGTCTGTTCTTGTTCTTACCTGCAGATGATCCAAGCGATCCAGGTTCTAAGGTTTCATCTTCTGGAACTGGAAAAGGTAGGATGATCAACTGACGACGGAATCAGTTCCTCTGTCTTAACCCCCCCTCCACCACCCCACTCTCTGATTGGCTGAGTTGTTTGTGTTGTGGTGTTTTCCTATCGATGACAGCTGGGGTCAGTGTCACGTGATTCACGCGAGATCGGTTGAATGAACTCAATAGATCGATGAAACAATCAATCGTATGATTTGTTCATTCGTTGAGTTTATAATGCCTCCTCCCTCGTCTCTCTCTTTGTCTTCAATATATAAGCAACACCGTCTTCTATCTTCAATACGAGAATTGCATAAAGCGGCGCTGTTTGTGAGGTTTGTGTTATTCGTTTGAAATGCTCGTCTCTTCAATGTCAACATTTTTCGTTGCATGCGATCGTTTTTAACGACAGTGTTGCCGAGTTATTAGAGCGCTCGGCCTGTAACGCGGAGAGCACGAGTTCGAAACTTACCCAAGGTGGTACTGTTTAGGGACCTTGAGCAAGTCCTTCACTCACAATTGCTCTGCAGCATTGATGCTCTGTCGTATGGTTGTGTGTGAACTTCTGAACGTTGTAAGGAGGGCAATATCAAATACAGATGCATAATGTATTGTATCAAATACAGTTGTACTGTATTGCA
Organism: Aporrectodea caliginosa; assembly: GCA_020284085.1. Lineage (NCBI taxonomy): Eukaryota > Metazoa > Annelida > Clitellata > Crassiclitellata > Lumbricidae > Aporrectodea > Aporrectodea caliginosa. The sequence goes on from JACEVL010000897.1 coordinate 70,594, forward strand.
TAGTCAGAACTATAGGATGCATTGCAAAATTGTATTATTAGTGACTTTTGTGCAAATGTTGGTACAAAGTACTTTTCAGCTAATTAGATTTCTCTCTTGCACGTTGCTCTTATTATCTCATATTAATCACATTATCTGCCCGCTTTTGGCGAAATAAAGTTCACATAGTGAAGTAATGTGACACCTATAGACAGTGCATGTATTGTATTGTATCTTATTGTATTGTATTTTATTGTATTGTATTTTATTGTATTGTATTGTATTGTATATAGGGTTGTGTCTGGTTTGTTGGTCAATGTTAGGTGCACGAGCTGTGTGATAACTTCTGCCAGCGTTATATAAACTGCCTTAAAGGGAAGATGCCAATCGATCTGGTCGTCGATGATCGAGATGGTTCTGGTTCAATCATGAAGACCCTTTCGTCCACGAGCAGCGTCGAATCGCTCGGAACGGGCGAAGAATGTGCCTCACAGGATCATGTAAGTACCACATGTGCAGTACCAAAATATATATGGTGTATCTTGGCATAAGATATGGAGATTATAAGAGTACCAAGTATGGTGTATCTTGGTGCAGGACCTGTAGAGTATGGCAGTACCAAGTATGGTGTATCTTGGCATAAGATCTGGGAGTATGGCAGTACCAAGTATGGTGTATCTTGGTGCAGGATCTGGCAAGTACCTCGGTACAGTGATACCTTCCACTGGCAAATATTTCGGCACAAGATCTTGACTGATGACAGTTGCATCATTTGTGTGGACTGTGGCGTTGTTTGAGTGGCCGACCAAGACACAGAAGTGTCTGCAGTTGACAGCGATGACTGTAGCCCTCTGGTGGTGGTCGTTGGTGTTCGACCGATGGTGGCTCCCTCGTCTGGCCATCATATCAGACACTCTCTGTGTGCTGCCTAATGTACATTGAATCGTAATGATATTAAGTCCGATTGGATTTCCCTGTGAGGCGGGAACGTTTAGACCATCCACGTGGATAGGCACCCGCTCTATACCGTCTAATCAAATCATCTACTCCTAATCTATCACTCCCTCTGTCTCTGTCTGCCTGTCTCTGTCTCTCTCTGTCTCCCTGTCTGCCTCTGTCTGTCTATCTCTGTCTCTCTGTCTGTCTTTGTCTGTCTGTCTGTCTTTGTCTGTCTGTCTCTGTCTCTCTCTCTCTCTCTCTCTGTCTGTCTCTGTCTGTCTGTCTCTCTCTCTCTCTTCATCCTTGGTTCCATCTGTCGTTCCATCCTTCCTTCCATCGTTCTCTCCTTTGCTAGTCACTCTCTTCATCAGCCACTCCTCCTCTCCTCTTAATCATCCCTTCCTTCAATCAATCCCTCCATCAGTCACTCCTTCCTTCCTTCCTTCCTCGGTCATTCCTTTTCCTTTCCTTGCTAATTCCATCCGTCCGTCCATTCCCCTGCGCTAATGGCAGTTGCACCGTAAAGCGGAGTCCCCAGAGAGAGAGAGAGAGACAGAGACAGACAGATAGACAGACAGACAGAGACAAGCACACAGACAGACAGACACACACACAGACAGAGGCAGACAGAAACAGACATACAGGCAGGTAGGCAGACAGAAAGAAATAGAGACAGAGACAGACAGACACACAGACAGAGGCAGCCAGAAACAGACAGACAGGCAGGTAGGCAGACAGACAGAAATAGAGACAGACACAGACACACAGACACACAGACACACAGAGGCAGACAGAAACAGACAGACACGCAGATAGGCAGACTACAGTAAGAAATAGAGACAGACAGAGGCAGAATGGACAGAGTACGGCGAGAGAGAGAGAGAGAGCTAGAGTCATTAATCATCGTCTCATGTCGTCGCCGCATCTCCAGATCCTCCGTTGCCTTCTCCGTTGCATCCACCGTTGCCTTACTTCCATCCTCCATCTCCTCCTCCTCTTCCTCCTCCTCCTCCTCCTCCATCCTCCATCCTCCTCCATCCTTCTCCTCAGCAGCCAAAGACCATTAGGCCCCTACCCACCCCCACCCCACCAACCCAACCATCGACCGAAGACGACGTCTGCTTATCGGTCGAAAGCCACAGACAAAATATTCCAGCTGTTACTCTACACCGCTACCACCAACACCACCACCACTACCACCACCTCTACAATCACAACTACCACCTCACCACCACGACCACCTCTACCACCAACACTTTTGCCTCTTTTTCTTTCCTTCACTTCGGTGATTTCTTCACTCTACCATTGTTCATCTGAACAGCATTTATGTGGCGCCTTTCATGGATCTAACATGCGCGCTGATATATTATATATATATGCCTGACATACATACATACACACTCATATACATACAAATGCCTCATACATACATACATACATACATGCATATATACACACTTACATACATACACACTTACATGTATACATACATGCATACAAATGCCTCATACATAGTCTATATACATGCATACTGTTTGCATTGCTGTACGAAACTTGATATTGCACTGTTTATCAAGGATTTAGCTCATTCATATTTCTGAAATGTTGTTCTAGGTGTCCCTAGTTAGCGGGATCTTGGTCCCTTTTGGGACTCCTCTTGCGGCCAATCCTGATACTTTATGTTGAAATGTTATGTGTTTTTTCATTTGGCTTCAAAAAAAGAGATTTGATTGATTGATTTGATATATAATCATGTACAATTCCCCTCCTCCTCCTCTTTCCCCCTCCTCCTCCTCGTCCTTCCTTTCGCAAGTTTCCATAGAAACCACTTGACGATTGGCGATGATGACACTACCTAAGTCTCCTTGTCATCAACAAAATCAAAATCACCGTCATCATCATCATCATCATCATCATCATCATCATCATCATCATCATCATCATCATCATCATCATCATCATCATCATCATCATCATCATCATCATCATCACCGTCATCATCATCATCATCATCATCATCATCATCATCATCATCATCATCATCATCATCATCATCATCATCATCATCATCATCATCATAATCACCGTCATCATCATCATCATCATCATCATCATCATCATCATCATCATCATCATCATCATCATCATCATCATCATCATCATCATCATCATCATCATCATCATCATCATCATCATCATCATCATCATCATCTCTTTGATTGCGTTGATATGGGTCATCGTTGAATGTCTGTTGGTTGGTTGGTCAGAAGGTGCGTCTGTCGTCATCGAGGGTCAGTGGCTACACTGGACATCATCATCACCATCATCATCAGGAGGATACAATGTCCAGTCGATCGAGTGGAGAGACTCCCATTCCTCACAGCAACAACAACAACCACACAACAGCCTCATCATCATCATCCAGGAGACGCAGCTCATCTTCACACGGCCTTCGATGTGACCTCAACAGTGACGAAGGTACTTACTTACTCACCTCCTCTCAAGCATTTAATTAATCGCTTTTTAATTACATATTGATATAGCGCCTCTTAAACGAGAAGAATACTACGCATGGACACACGGTGGTCAATTGGTTAGTGCGCTCGCCTTGCAAAGCGGAGAGTAAGGATTCGAACCTCCTTAATTCCCTGAGACGGTTACTGCAGTGTATATAGACCTTGAGCAATTCCTTCACTCACAATTGCTCAGCGCCATCGATTGATGCTTGGTGATGGTCGTTAGATAGTGGCGCATGCAGAATGATGATGATGATGATGATGATGATGCTGATGATGATGATGATGATTATAATTATGGCTGATTAAATGAGTGATTATCAAATATGTAAGTAAGTAGGAAGACCAAGGTGAGATAAGTAGGCCTAAGTTTGCTAGCAATTAGCATCGAGGTTTGGGTCGGGAGCGCTTCTGAGTAGTAACCTATATAAATCTCCGTAATGAATGAATAAATTAATTGGAGCAGTTGTTAAAGAGCGATAAAGACGAAAGTGGAGGCATGCAGACGCAATATTGTGGGTGATTGTGATCCTTTATTCTTTCAATTGTACTTTATCTCAATTGAAGTCTTGAGGTTGATTATGATGAAGGAGTTATCTATAGAAGTCTCCAGACCATTTCTTAGCTTTTCAGCTTGTAGCAAAATATATTCTTCTCATCTATGGCAAGAATCGGGAAAACAATGGCAAGAATGGGTCACTGAACGGCAAGATTAGATCGTGGAGTGGCAAGTAGTGAGAAAAAGGCGGCAGAGGGTAAGATGTAGAGAGGAGAGAGAGAGGAGGAGAGAGAGAGAGAGAGAGAGAGAGAGAGAGAGAGAGAGAGAGAGAGAGAGAGAGAGAGAGAGAGCGACAGAGACAGAGACAGAGAGACAGAGTTAGACAGAGTTAGACAGAGTTATAAGAAAGAAGAAGAGAATGAGATACAGGCGAACGCGCGTAAAGAGACGACAGAGACGGCGACAGCGCAAAAGACACACTCAGAGAGAGAGACAGAAAGAGACACAGAGACAGATACACAGAGACTGAGAAAGAGAAAGAGACACAAAGACAGAGAGAGAGAGATACAGCTGCTGCTCCCCGCCCCTATTATACCACTCGCGCAACGGCGCAAAGCCGCAAACGCACACAGAGCGTGTATACGACAGGCAGACAGAGACATAGGAAGACAGTCATCGAGACAGACAGAGGAATAGGCAGAGAGGGATTGAGGCGGAGGTGAAGGGAAGACTGCATTAGAAGTTGACAGGAGAGGTTCTGTGTTGATGATTGATGATATGTATATTGATCGTCTTCGGTCGTTGGCTCTCTGTCTCTCTTTCTCTCTGTCTCTCTGTCTCTCTGTCTCTCTCTTTCTCTCTGTCTCTCTCTTTCTCTCTGTCTCTCTCTGATTCTCTCTTTCTCGCACAAAGCACAAACAACCACCGATGGCAGAAAACAAAGCATTTGTCACGGCACCACCGACTTCCACCGACGATAGCAACGACGATGATGACGACGACGATGATGATGATGATTGGGAGTCAAGCGATGCGCAACTCCTGCCTTATATCACAATGGATGCGACGAAGTCTTCCTATTGAACCACGGTTTCATATCGACATCTCTCACTCTCTCCCTACCCCTCACTCTCTCCTGCACTCCCTCTCTCTCTCTCTCTCTCTCTCTCTCTCTCTCTCTCTCTCTCTCTCTCTCTCTCTCTCTCTCTCTCTCTCTCTCTCTCTCTCTCACTCTCTCACTCACTCTCACTCTTTCTTCCCCTCCCTCTCCCTCTCTTTCTCTCTCTTTCTCTGCCTAACTATACCGCCTTCTCTCGCTTCATTCCTCTCTGCCAGCGTGCCTCTCTTCCTTCCTTCCTTCCTTCCTTCCTGCCTGCCTCTCTCTCTCCCTATCTCTCTCTCCCTCCCTATCTTTCTCCCTGCCTCTGTAGCTCCCTCCCTCACTCTCTCCCTTCGTACCTACCCTCATGTCTCGTATCTCTCCATCTCTCGTTCCCTCCCTCTCTTTCTCCCTCCCTCTCACTTCGTGCCTCCCTTCCTCTTCTTCTCTCTCCCTAACCATAAGCCGCCTCTTCGAATCGCTGTCTGTATCGCTCTTTGTCATTGTCTCTGTCTGCATGTCTGCGAGGATCAGTCTCTCTAAGATGTGTTATACAATTGCTTATGCACCATTGTCTTTCCTCTCTGTCTTAACGGATCTTCTAAATATCAACCTGATTACTCCTTGGTTTTGCATCGCCATCGGTTGATGCCTTGTGCATTAGACACCGGCGCAATAGAAGTCAGTAATTAACCTAACGTAACGTGGCTGATGACATCGTTGAACAATACCTTCTGTCTTTCCTACAAAGCCACCGCTCTTCCTTTCATGTTTGCCGCCTCAATCGCAACTTCTTTTGAGGGATTTAAGTTACCCTGTCCTTTCTCTCTCTCTCTCTCTCTCTCTCTCTCTCTCTCTCTCTCTCTCTCTCTCTCTCTCTCTCTCTCTCTCCTCTCCACTCCACCACTCCCTCTCACTCACCCCATCATCCACTCCCTACCCCCAAATGGTAACCGTTCTGTTTTAAAGAATCGGGTCCATCGTACACTCCCACCCCCACCCCTCCCCACCGCTCCAGCCGGCGACGGACCACAATAAGTAACTCCCCAAAACCTTCAATTATATATTTATATGTGTATACATGTACATATATACATACATACGCACGTACATATATATAATACATACAAACATACATACGCGCATACATGCATACATACGTACGTCGAAAGTTCTTAGGCTACATATATACTTGAATACGTAAATATACGCTTAGATACACGCGTATACATGTATAGATCTACCGGAATCTATAGTTATACATCTAAATTTACGTAAATATGCACAAACACGATGACTGGGGCATACACATGTGGCATGCGTATACCACTCTACATATTATGTGTATACATGTATGCTCCTCGTGGTCTCGCTCTACCTGCTACTTATGTATTCTACACGAAAATACATATATTTTATGCTAACATGCATTTATTTGGCAACGTATAACTTACATCAATCACAACATTCTGCATAATGCATATATATATATATATATACGTTATTATATGTATGTATATGTATATATGGATGTTGTATATGTATGATGTATATATATATATATATATATATATATTGTATTCAAACATTTATAAATATATATGCATGAGCATTGCATGTATATTAGTATACAGTTGTAGTTTATTTTATTGCTTGTTAGTTAGAAGCTGATAGGCCATGCATGGGGCCCCGTCATCATAACTTTGGAGCGTATAGGGCGCATCCCATAAGACTATAATCACCCCAAAGGGGCATTAGATGGTGTGGGGTAAGGACGCAGTCGGCCGTGAGCGATTAAAAAAACTGAATAGGGTCTTAGGACGGTTAAGAAGAAGAATTGAGGGTGACGTTCATTTCCAAGGGGTTGGTGTGGGGAATGGGGGCAGAGAGAGAGAGAGACAGAGAGACAGAGACAGACAGGCAGACAGATACAGACAGACAGACAGACAGACAGACAAACAGACAGACAGACAGACAGATACAGACAGAGAGGCAGAGACAGACAGAGAGAGACACACACACAGAGAAGAGGTTTGGGGTGATCATGAGCTCCTTTGACGTCGCCGCGCCAGTGACAAAGGGGCAACCGTCGGCTACAAAGAACCCCCGAAATATGATCTTCCGAAGCGACGCTCCGCCTGGGTTAACAGCTTTGCTGAGTATTCTTACCCTCTCCTCCCTTGGCCGATTCAGTGACGATCGCCTCTGTTGGAGTCAGGCTGACGCTTGTGTGGTCTGCCTGTCTGTCTGTCTGTATGTCTGTCTGTATGTCTGCCTGTATGCCTGTCTGTCTGTCTGCCTGCCTGTCTGTCTGTCTGCCTGCCTGCTTGCCTGTCTGTCTGCCTGCCTGTATGTCTGCCTGTCTGTCTGTCTGTATGTCTGCCTGTCTGTCTGTCTGCCTGCCTGTCTGTCTGCCTGCCTGTCTGTCTGTCTGTCTGCCTGTCTGTCTGCCTGTCTGTCTGTCTGTCTGTCTGTCATCTTTTCCAACTATACCTAACCAGACTTCACTTATCCTCATTTACCTACCTTGAAACGCATTGCCTTTAGTTTTATCATCATCATCAGAATCCTTTGTCTGTGGTCGTTACTTAGATTAATCGCTGAACTGTAAACATTCATTGTTCAAGAGATGCGAATAAAAACTGACTTTCACATAAAAAAACCTCTTTAAAAATTCTGACGGCACCCAGTGCTGTTTGCCATAGCGCAGTGTACAAGCGGGCGCATTAAGAGGCGTAAGGAGGTATATATTTGGCAATCGGAGGGGGGTTGAGGTAGGAGAGGGAGGGATGGAGAGGGTGGTGGAGCAGGAGAAGGAGGGGGTTGTGCTGGGCCGATGGTCGGTCGGTCTGTCGGTCGGTAGAGTTGGAGTCATAAATCACCGAGTGGTCTTAGTCGTCGGTCGGTGATGTTCAGTTGGGAGTCGACGGTTAAAAAAATTGATGATCCTTTGATTGGCGATGATTAATATAACTCAGGTGTTGATTGTATTCCGCGGTGTTGCCTTCTTCTTCTCACAGTCTCTGTCTGTCTCTGTCTCTCTCCCTCTCGCTCTCTGTCTGTATACCTCTGTGTGTCTCTCTCTTTCTTCCGCTTTCGCTGCTCTTCTTTCCTGCTCTCTCTCGCTCTGCGCATGACCTCTCTTTCTCTACGGATGTATCTCTAGCTCTCTGGCGGTGTCTCTCTCTCTGTCTGTGTCTGTCTTCTTGTGTGTTGTTCTCTGTCTTTCTCTGGCTGTTCGTCTTTCCCTATTGCTTTTCTGTTCTTCACGTTTCTTTTGCCTCTCTGTCTCTGTCTCTCTTTCTCTCTACGTATCTATCTCTGACTATCTCTGTGTCTGTTTCTCTTCTCTACCTGTCTGTTTCTGTGCCTGTCCGTCCGTCCGTCCGTCCACCCGTCTGTCTGTCTGTCTGTCTGTCTTCAACATAGTTCCTCCTACTCCGACCATAGATAAATAGCGCGAGCCGCCCCTCTTAGTCGTCTTTCGTTTGGTTCCTGATCTAACGATCGACATAAACTGTTGGCTTCGTCTTTCGCGACTGTTATAACAAACATCGAACGACTCCGAAAATAAACAGACAAATATTCTGCCAAATACTTTTGTCTTCGCTTCTATTACGTCGTATAATCCGACATCGATTGCATCTCAACCAATGAAGTTTTCTGTGCATGTAGCAGATGTCGGTTGGCGCTATATAAATCACCACATTTGTATACAGAGAGTGGTTTAGAAACTATATAGGGTAAGAAGGGGTTGGTCTGCCTGGTCATTGTTACGATTCGTTTGGGGCTGTTAGCCTGTTACTTCTTAGGGGACGAGGCCTCAATGATTTGTCCAAACTGTCTGCTTATAATTATATCCAGGCAATTTTTGTACAGGGTTTGAAAACAGTGCCTATAGGGTTCAGAGAGCTGAACTCTTATATGAAATATTAAACGAATATATACACATATACACACAATCCAATACAATGCAATTTTATTTGATACTGCCCTCTTTCCAAAGGGGTTCAGAACTGAACACATGACCGTACGACAGAACATCGATGGCACTGAGCAGCTGTGAGTGAGGGATTTGCTCAAGATCTGCATACAGTAATCGCCTGACTGGAGGATCGAACCCGTACTCTCCACGTTTCAAGCCAAGCGCTTTATCCACTCAGCTATCGTACCTGTATATATCTTTAAACTCATAGGTCCTGGGTGTGATATCCTGCAGTCAACATAGACATGCATTCCCAGATTAACGTTTATTATCGTCCTCTGGTTTTGAACTCCGCGTGTAAAACGAGTACACTGACTGCTGTATACGCCTCACAGAATTCGCATTACATGCTTTACAGTTTACATGCTTAATCATATTATGTTCATGTGAATCGAAATGACGTGTATGCATGGCTGATGATAAATTGCGGTCCTTCGTTTCCCAGTGAACTTCGTGTGTCATGATTGACATATGTCAAACGATGTGACATTTGTCAGTATACGTTACTGTTCCACGTTATTTATTATTTCAAAGATCCATAATCACTTGCCTTATGCTTGCTGCTAAAAATGTCATTCGCTAACTTGTGTTACCGATAGATATTAGTGTCATGTTTTGGTATTTGTAAGGCAGTATCATAATGCCGTTTTAACTACAGTATAGGCCTAATGTCGATGTGCAGATAATATGATTTTTGTAATTACTAATAATGCATGCAGATGTAGTTTTTCTTGGTTACTATTACATGACAGTTGAATTGTAACATGCTTGGCAATTGGCTGTCTTCTTGGCGAGACTGAAAATTAGACTACTATTTTTATATAATTATATTCAAATCGTTTATGGTTTGGTATCTGTATTGATATACAGTTTCCTGTTTAACGGTGCATTGATTGGGACGAGTGAAGCATAACTGCACACAGATTAGATTAGATTAGATTAGATTAGATTAGATTACATTACATTAGATTAGATTAGATTAGATGGATTAATACAAGTAACTATGATTGTATATCTACCTACCGGTATTTAGAATATCTGAGGTTAGAATAGATTAGCATCAGTATTTTAACTGTGATGTCCACTTGTTAAATGTCGGATGTCTAGTGTGGTCTAAGAACGGGATACACTAATTTCCAGTAGCAGTTAAGAAATTACTTCTCGATTACTAACTCACTACTCGTCGTTGTACGAGAATGTTCTATACATCACGTAACCTTCAATAAATGCCTTCCTGGTCAATAGGTGGCTATAGGATTTCCAGCTCTTATAATTGTTTCCATTGTTAAGGTTTGTTCACTTTTAAGCCGACCAATTCAACCGTCTTTCTTCATCTATCGTTCCCTCTCGAAATCTTTCCAAGCTGTTATTGAATCTGACGACTGAAGTTTAAACACACAGACTTCTGTATCGTTTGCGTTCTTTACTCTTTCACAATTCGCCCGATTCAAGTCCTCGGTCTATTAAGGCTTTGAGAAGAGCCGAAGAAGCGCCGATTATCAGGTACCGCTCGATGCCAACTTAACGTTCACTCCATCCGCATGCAGATGGAAGTAGCTTACCCGGAAGCTGCCTTTGTTGACTGTATCGACGCCACCGGCGTAGACAAGTCTGCGAGCCTTGTCGAACATCGATTAGAGTCGGTGGGCGGTCAGTGTACCATGGCTCGGCTCCTGCAGCAGGAGGAGATGTATAGTCGCATCTTCTGTCCTCCTCCTCCTCCGTCGCTGGCACTTTGACTGCGTAACTTGAGCGACGGTGCTTCTGCCTTGCTTAGTCCTCTGCTGTCACTTAGCGCTCCTGCTGCTCCTGCTACTGGCCAAGTGCGTCGCTCCTCCGAGAGCCACGGATCGAGGGACGGACGGACGGACGGACGGACGATTGAGAGAGGATTGTTCTGTAGGGGTTCCTCTTCTGATCGGTCTTGGCTTCCACGCCAGTTTCTCTCTTTGGCGTTGAGTGACAGGTCAGCCCGGTTTTCATCCTGGGATCGGAATTCAAGCTGCTTCACAGTTGGCGGGAGGTCATCGCTGCCAAATGATCGCTACTTGAATATAATATTATTAGTCTGCTCGATCAACTTCAGAACAGTTTGGTTTTTTGTCGGTGGTTGTCCAAAGATCGTTCTTTGTCTGCTTCCGTATAGAGACAATGTCCCGCTGGTCTTCTCCTTTGACCTCTGTCTCTTTATGTCACTTCCCATCAACCATCTTCCGTCTTCCTCCGATTTCTCTCCAGTCTGTCCTACTTTCCTGACAATAGATGATTGTATATCGACAGAAGAAGGAGGAAGCCTGCAGGTTGAACATCTCTCGGATTTCAACCATGGCTCCTCCAATGGATCTTCGTTTCTTCCATTGCCATCATTTCACTCTAAGAAGCGACGACCATCGACTGACATGACTTGGTTCTTCTGGCGATAAAGGTGCTATATAAATCACTAGATTAGATTAGATTAGATGACTTATGTAATCGTTAGTTGGTCACTCTGTGTAAATTACGCAACTCTTGATATGTCGCACAATTTCTTCTATCCATCTTTCTCCAGGTCTTTTGCCTCCTCATCCTCATTCTGTTATCATGATCCATGTTTTCATCTTCCGACATTTTGTCTCCTCATCTTTGATCCTATTTTTCCTCCTGTTTCTCCCACTCCTCCTTCTTTTCCTCTTCCGTCTCATTTTGCCATCCTCCGCGCTTTCATCTTCGCGCCACAAACAAATCAGGCTATCAAGTTTGTTTGGCTACGTTTGTTCATGCATTTACTTATCTCTATAAGTTTGCATATAATATATGCATGCCTGAATTCATAATCTGAATGTGTGGCATTATGTGTATCTATGCGTGTGTGCATGCATGTATGTGTAGGTATCTATGTTAATATACCGTATAAAGTTTGAGCGGAGTTGACGTTTGCTACTGTGTATAGTCAACTGATCCTTACAAAATACTTCAGTGTATTTACCACATAGTAAGCCACACTCGTGGTGGCCTCAGTATCTGCACCCAACCAGCCACTAAACTGCTCTCCTTAATGTAACGAAGATCATCGCAAGATCCAAATGACGTCGTCCATTCTTGATTTCACTTCTCCTCTCCCCAACCATTCATTCCCGATGAGTGATCTATGTCAACACGCACCCTAATGGAGGGGGAGGGGAGGGAAGGGGAGGGTAAGCGTGCCTCAGGTAAGTCGATCCATCTCATTATGTAATCCTTACTGACGCGGTGAGACTGCAGAGCGTGACGTAGCATCTGTCATTGTCTCTTAATAACCCGTTAAATTAGGAATCGTCAACGGACGAAGACAATGAAGACGCATGCTGCAGCGATTAAAAGCCTCGCATTATACGCCTCGAATATTCACGTCTGATGGTCGGTGGCTGGCTGTCCTTGAGCGGAGGGAGGTTGTTGGTGTAACCAGAAGAAGACACGGGTCCGAAGAAGACATTCTATACTGCGGCTGCAGCGCTGGGTGACCTTTGCCCCGGTCGTCTGCTTAATACAGTTGACCTTTCTGAGTGAAGACTTCTTTATAGATGATAAATGCAACGCACGGGTCATCCATCTTAAAACCAGAGTCATCTCTAATTCAATCGCTTCTAAAGCGCCGTATTCGTTACTACACCATCCCCATTCCTCCACCCCCCCCAATGGATTGTCAGCCGCAAAACAATGCTGACCAGGTCAGACAATTGGTTGTTTTCTCGTACAAATTGAACGGCTGTCCAAAGGTCACAGCTATAGGACAGAACATTTCGCAGTTTCATTTGTGTAGATAGCTCTGTCGTTCTGTTTTGTGAAGGCCCTATATAACCAACCGGTTGCATGCTTAGATACTTGTCTCGTTTAAGTAATAGCTTCTAAAGCGCCCTATTCGTTACTCCACCAGCCCTTCCCCTTCCCACCCCCAATGGATCGTCAGCCGCAAAACAATGCTGACCAGGTCAGACAATTGGTTGTCTTCTATAACGCCTGTTTCCAATCCACAAGGCACCATCCGATGGCACACCAAACTGAGGGGTCTCGCTGAAGAGCCCTGCATGGAAGTGAAAGGAAGCTGAAAGACTTAAAAGCAAGGGTACTGTAAGTTCTGTAACGACATCCGTAAATAGTTAAGACTTAAGACTATTATTATAACGCATTTATTAAGCACAATTATCTAATGATGAAGCATCAATCGATGGCACTGAGCAGTTGTGAATGAAGGACTTGGTCAAGGTCCCTACACAGTAACCGTCTCAGGGGAGGAGGATCGAACCCGTACTCTCCGCGTTGCAACATGAGCGCTCTAACCAGTCGGCCACGGTGGGCCACCGTTCCGCAGACATGAAGATAGACGAGAAGTGTTATCGGATGTCGAAGTCTTGCTTCTATCAAATCTCTCTCTGTGACTGTGTCATAAGAGAGACTAATATCTTATCGGTTGAAGAAAACCCTATTAGCATCTCGACCAGAATGCCTTCTCTTGCATATCGACCTTTCCATCTCTCTCCCTCCCTCCGCCTGACGTCCTTGTCTTTCCACCCGTCTGTCCGTCCGTCTGTCTGTCTCCACCGCTACATATGTGTAGCTGTCCTTCCCTCTTCATCCATCCAACGACCTCCCTTCCCTCCCTCCCCTTAGAGCCGTGAGCGATCTGAAACTGGCCTTCCTCCCCTGGATCGTGGTGACACAGGACCCCCTCCCACTCCCCTTCTTTGCTTAACTTGGACACCAATAAATGCCCGGATTAACGACCCCGCTCGTTCGCTATCCGTTCCCGACTCGTATTACCAACGCTCGAAGGGTCAAAGGTCGATGAATTTCAATATATTATCAGCATTCCTGGATGAGGACTTCTTAAGAAGAGAAGAGAGTGGAATGCAGGCGAGATGCGCATACAGTCCTCAGAGGACAGCAGACGTTCTTCATGAATGGGGTTGGTGGGATTCAGAGTCGGTTTATCTGTTAAACCACGTGATAACAACAGCAACAGCAAACAACAACAATAATGATGATGATGATGATGAGTAGTAGTAGTATAGCAGCAGCAGCAGCAGCAGCAGCAGCAGCAGCAGCAGCAGCAGCAGCAGCAGCAGCAGTAGTAGTATATAGTTGTTGTAGTAGTAATAACAAACAATGATAGCAATAATAATAATAATATCTGGCCCAAATCTACCACTTGTGTTCTTTTTGGCGTTAGAGACTCTCGGTCTAATTAACAGCAGTGGCCTACTTTTCATCACAAAGTCCTACTTTTCATCACTGAGTTGGGGCTCCGTCTTTCTCTCTCTCGCCCGATCTTGACGAGTTCTAGCCGTCCCAGAATGTGTTTCGTATTCTCCGGATGATTTATAACGGATTACAAGTACTCGGGGAAAATACTACCACTATTACTGTCTATCTTTCTGTTTGCCTGTCTGTCTGTATGTATGTATACCTGCCTGCCTTCCTGTCTGTCGCTTAGTAACATCCCAGAGTGCATGGATGGCGATGTTGGCAACCGTAAACAGCAACTCTGAGTAGGTTATCTTGAGGGGCGCTATATAAGTTCAATGAATGAATGAATGAATGAATGAATGAATGAATGAATGAATGAATGAATGAATGAATGAATGAATGAATGAATGAATGACCTATTTCTGTAAATCATCGGCGTATATATATATATATAAACGCTCATGATTTACAGAAATTGCGAACCGAGAACATTGTTCGAGGTATAGTTCTAGGCGCCTTATTGGAAATGCGGTTTCTGACGATAAGTTGCTTTTGGATAATCGGCAGTTAGTTTTCGGGGGACAAATATTGGTTTTCTAACAGCCAAGGAACAGCCAGTTAACACAGACTGAATGGCGTCACTCCGAACTTTCGTATACGCTCGGAATATACACGCGGCTACCTGTATGCGCAACGGAGTTTCCCTAAACAGACCCCTCCCTGCGTACTCACTTCGCGCAAAAGTACACAATCGAGTAATACCGCAATCTGACGAAAAAACATTTATAATGCGGATGATAGATGATGTAGTTTAACGGCAAGGATAGTTGGCATATTTTGACTTTTATGGCTTCCCTACGCCATAGATGTGACTTCCTTCTGAACCAAATGAGGTTAGGAGTTTTTATAATAAAGTATACACTTGCTACTTACTTACCTGCTTACACTTGCCAAGAACAATCTCATGGTGAACCTCGTTGTAGTGTTTATGAATTAGTGATATATCGTTGGCGTGTACTATTAGTGAGAAGTCCGTGTATATGTGTTGCTATTTGTCGAGGGTGGAGACTGTCAGCGAAAGGGAGAGACGCGGCGGGCGATTGCTCAAAGAAGCTGGTCTCCTTCTTCTTATAATATGTTTCCTTATCGTAGTCACACACCCAGATAGTGACAGACGCAGAACATTTGGCGCTCCATCACATTAGAGAGACGCCACCGCCTCTCTCTCTCCCCCCTCTCTCTCTGTCTCTCTGTCTCTCTGTCTCTCTGTCTCTCTGTCTCTGTCTCTGTCTCTGTCTCTGTCTCTGTCTCTCTCTGTCTCTGTCTCTGTCTCTGTCTCTGTCTCTGTCTGTCTGTCTCTCTCTCTCTCTCTCTCTCTCTCTCTCTCTCTCTCTCTCTCTCTCTCTCTCTCTCTCTCTCTCTCTCTCTCTCTCTCTCTCTCTCTCTCTCTCTCTCTCTCTCTCTCTCTCTCTCTCTCTCTCTCCCTCCCTCCCTCTCTAGATTCGACTACAGCCGCCGCAGGGCCGTTTCATGCTCACCCCTGCAGCCCCCTTGGTATCAGTTTCACCAACCGAAATATGCTTCTATCCATTTTAGTCTGCGGACTAAAATTAGGCCGAAGCGCAGTCTAAAACGTCGACACTTTCGGCTGTTTTTGAAGCAATGTCGGGCTGTGGCAGACACCATTGTCCGTCAATAATGTGGCTGACCATTTTGTGTTCGTCTAATGGACAGCTATATAATTCTTCCTGGTTGATTCTTTAGAGTTTCCGTTGGCGCTTTAGAGTTATAAATCGTAAATATTCGAATGCTTTAAATCTAAGCGCAGGGCAGCTGTTTATTCGCGAATGCTGCGTCGTGTTAGAAGGGTTGTCCAGAGATGCAAGGTAGCAAGACACCCGTGGTTACATTACCGTTACCAGCTATACATTATGGTCGCGTGTTTTAATCTGTGCGCATATATCTGACAATGCTGACAATGCTGACAATGCTGAGCGGTCTGAGCCTGGGCTGTAGGATATTTAAGCTCAAGAAGGCAGACGAACATGACCTTAGATGGTAGTGCCAGTCCTAAGCGAGGATAAAGGAGGAGGGCGACACTAGTCATCTTGTTTGCAACACAGGTTGTACTTCGATGACGGTGGAATGGGTGGGTGGGTGGTGAGGAAGTGATTTGGGTCGCTACAGACACAGCTATGACGCATTTGAGCCTGGTGCTTGGATGTGTACAGATAATGTGGCCAGAATGGTGATAGTCGTGAAGTGTCTAGTAAGAGAGGGCATCGCTTTTGGTCAAAAAGAACACATCAATAGTGGTCTTCGTTCAGACACTTTTATTGCTGATCAGGACTCAATTGACCGTCTATTATAAGACCGTCGTCTGCCACTGAAGGGCAAATACCAGCCACGTCCATCCTTAATCCTGCGTTGGCATTAATGTCTGCACGTACCAGTCATCGGTCACGGAACTGAGTCGGTATATTATATCCGTTGGATTCTGTTTACCCAACCGTTGGCATCGTTTCGGATTTAGCGATGGATTTCCAGCTGAGGAAGCGGAGAAGGAAAGGACGAAAGCGGACAGATGTTCAAGGAGTAACCGAACTCCTCTTCAAAGTCCATCGTCCGCTTTCCGCTAACCACCCCCCCCATCCCTCCCGGTGCGTAATTAGCGGCGTCCTTGATTGCCATGGCGCTCATTAAATCCTGCTTCTCATGATCTCCTCTGATGCCTTTATTATTATTGCGAGGAGCGAGTATACGCCGAGTGCCGAGAAATCGAAGACGGTTTCAAAGATGAATGATGCTAAGGGATTTTAAACGACCACCAACCAAAGACATTCTCATAATATACTCATGCATTGCACCCTTCTCTTTGGCCTCGGTTTTGATACGGCGCTATGTAAAGTATCATTGTTATTACTATTTTCATTATTATCGTATAATAATAATAATAATAATAATAATAATAATAATAATAATAATAATAATAATAATAATAATAATATTATTATTATTATTAATATTATTAATATTATTATTATTATTATTATTATTATTATTATTATTATTATTATTATTATTATTATTATTATTAAGCTTATAATGATAATAATAGTAATATTGATATTAATATTAATATCATTAGTAATAAGTTGAAGCCCATATGATAATATTGTCATATGCACTGCTGCAGGTGTCTTATATTTAACATTTCCGTTGGGGTTGCAATGTGTTGTTGGCTTTGAAAGGATCCCCAAAAACATTCCCCAAAAGGGTTCTCCAAAACTCATCAACGTTAAGTACATCTGTCCTCATTTGAATTGAACCTCGTCTCTAAAGTTCAAAATTCACCACAATATTCCCGTTGTCTGCAACTCTGTATGCGTATTGTAAGGAAGAAAGAGAAGGCGCTATATAAATCGTCAGATATACGTATGAACCATGAGATCATAAGTACAAGGTACGAGCTTCTAAGTCTCAAAATTAATGCGATGTTTTGATTGGAGGTGTGGGTTAGATAGCCGTGAAATTAATCTATGTTTTGAAAACGACAGACCATGTAGCGGATTGGGGGAGGTTTGAGGGTGGAGGTGATGGTGAGGGGCTTCGAATCATGAGTTCGCACTTTGAATATGACAGTCAGGTGGTACTGGAAATAAACAGTCCTCTGATTTAGAGCAGGTTTCCCTCTGCCAGTCTTATATACTCCGGCAAAAACGCTCCGAATTTTTAATACCACGCTGTTGGTGGCTGGATGTCTTCGACAACATTTCATTAGTGGGATTTCTTTGTTTCTTCTTGTAGGAAATAACAGTACTTGTAATCGTAATTGGAAACTTATATAGCGCCTATCTAACGGAGACACTCCAGGTTTGGTCAGATCTCGATGTCTAACACGACTGGTAAATTAGCGGAATGTTGAATTCATAAAACCCTGATCAAATAATTGACTGCTAACGACCTGTTTCCAATTTTCTTTATAGCTGTTGGAGTTACGCCCCCGGCTGTTGTGATCACAATTACAACCCCTCTGGGATGATGATGGTCTCAGTGCCCCATCTCGGTCAATTAGTAGCCTACCCTTCCGATCTCCTAATGGGGGTACTTTGGACCGTTCTTTTCACTTACATCTGTTGGATGCCTGCTGCGATCCATTTGCCTCAGTGGCGTAGGTTCAAATCCAGATGGGTTCATTGGAGAGTCATGACTGGTTGTTGGGCAAGCATTTAGTATCGTGGTGCATGTATTTTTCTCCCGTAATTGTTGTCTGGTTGCACCGAAGCTAAATCTAATTCAACGACTTCTATTGCGCCATCTTGCTGTTGGTTCATTCACAGTTGCTGGTCCCTCCATCTGGAACTCTCTCTACTTTCTCCACTGATGTGTTTATTCTGAAAGTGGCGCTGTATAAATGTCAGATTACAATTACAATGTTTGCAACTCTCCTACCGAGAGAGACAATGTCTTTCGCTGTAAACTGAAAATATACCTCTTCCATGTCTACATATGGTGCGTAATTGTTTGCCCCGGCTTCAATGTGTACTTCGTGGCTTTTTAAGGAAGGTATCATATAATAGCAGTTGTATTGTTTATTGTATTGTACTGTATTGTATTGGGTATTGTATTGTATTGTTTTGGGTATTGTATTGTATTTATAAGCATAATGTAAAAGGCATCAATTGATCGTCGATTGAAGGAAAGACGTTTGGAGAAGCAAAAGGTCGGTTTCCGAAAGGTCAGGAGTAAGGTCACGGTTGGCAGCTAAGTTGAAAGGGACGAAATAGTTTAAGTAGAGAACATAATCTATACCCCGTTTGGGGTTTGTGTTTAAAAGAATCCTGTAGATGCAAGTAAATGTTTTATTTAGCATCACTGCTGATAGAGGAGCTTCATAAATGATTCTATGTTACCTATAATTGCTCGTCGTTTATCTCGTCCATCGTGTCTTTGTTGTCATTTACCTTTGCATTGTTATCTTCTCATGTTACCTTTGCTTAGCTATATATCCTGTTTTATACCTTTCAGTTCTTCTGATGCTCTGCCTTGTGCTGTTAATTCTCTAAGTGGATTCTAATTGGATCTGCTTACATTTACATTTAATTTCTGTTTCTAGGGAATGGAACAGACAATAGTCCTGGTTCCGGAGACTGTTCCGGTGACGAGAGTTCCGAGATAAACGGTTCCGCGCGGCGGGAGAAGAAGAGAGGAATCTTCCCGAAGCTTGCCACAAACATCATGCGAGCCTGGCTTTTCCAACACTTAACGGTCAGAAGAAATTCTCTTCAACTCCTCGTTTCCAACTGACCTCGTTCTCAGCTAATCTAATGACTTATATAGCGCCGTTCAGAAGTCAGGCTACAGATAAATTGTTGTCGAACCATGAAATACGTATTGAAGAATTGTCTGACTTCTGGGTCGAATGTTACGTTGGCATTTCTTACTTAGTGTTTAACGGTGCGGTTTCTTTAAAAAGATGATTAGCGTTGCCCTCCTCTTTTATTCAGGCTTGGGACTGGCACTACCAGAAGTTCTATCAGGCAGTGGCAAATTTCGTTGGCGTTTTGTCTGCATTTGAGAATTTTTTAAGGTTTCACTGATTACAGTTTATTTGTAGATTTAATTGCGTCATGTTAAATAGTTTGTAGTATTTCTGTGTGTTCTGCGTATAATAGCATCCATATCCATCGGAGGAACAGAAGAAGGAATTGTCAGAACAGACCGGATTGACGCTGTCACAAGTTAACAACTGGTACAAATATCTTCCTTATGACGCTAACAGTTTTGTGTGTGTCATTTAGTGCAGTTCTTTTACTCGAATACAATCCTTTAAATTTTAACCAGGTTAACAAATTTAATCTTCTTTAATCTGCTTCTTTTATCTGGTTTCATCCGTTTCACTCCAGTTTAATGTAGTTTAGTCTTACATCCAATGCATTTTGTACATGAAGGACATCATCAGCTGATGGCAAATGTCACTCCGTGCGCGTCTTTATTGGAGTAAACTGAAAACTATCGCAATATATTACGGCAGATATATTACATTACAAGCAGCTAAACTCAATTCATTTCCAGTCTCAATCTGAATGGTCCCCGTCATACGTATTATTTGCGGTCGTAGGCCTACCCCCAGCTGCTGTGCTTTTGGAGGATGGAGTGGCCGAGTGATGAATTAGGGATATGAAAAACTGGGAAAGCAGGGCGGATCTACTCCAGTTGGTGGAACACCAGAGATGGATGAGACTCGCGGGAGATGGTCTCACTCCATGCGCTTGGCGCTTTGCTTGTGGCACTTCGCACTTAATGCTTTCGTCGTGCCAGAATGTTCCGCTCGACAGGACTGTCTCTATCGCTGGACCTCAGAGGTCAAAAGGTCAATCATCCAGAGACACAGAATATGTAGGCCTACTTATAGAATCTGTAGGCTACTTATTGTTATTATTATTATTATTATTATTATTATTATTATTATTATTATTATTATTATTATTATTATTATTATTATTATTGTTATTATTATTATTATTTTCTGTATGTTATTAGTATTTCACTTGAGGTTTATTATAGGTATTATATAATCCATCAGCAATCTATTAAAAGAGAGAAAAAATGTATTATTATTATTATGTGCTTATTGTTATTGTTAGCGGTCTACTGTTATTATTTTTTATCAATATTTATATTTTTTATTATTATTAGCTCTGTAACGACGCTCTGCCATAATAGTGATGCTAAGCGTCGCCCTCCTCCTTTATCTAGGCTTGGGACTGGCAACGTGGGAGTTCATATGACTGTTGTTGATGTTTTGTAGGTTCATAAACGCCAGACGACGAATCGTTCAGCCAATGATCGATCAATCGAACCGTTCAGGTAAATTATGATGCTCATTTAGTGACTTATTATTATGATGCTCCTTTTTCTGTAACTGTCATCGTAATCGCGAATTTATCTAGCGCCATTCTCCACAAATGCCATTCGTCGTCTTGATTCCTTTTCGACTATAATTATGATTATTATTATTTTTATCGCGCATTTATTAAGCGCCACTATCTAATCAATCGATGGCGCTGAGCAATTGTGAGTTAAGGATTTGCTCACGGTCCCTGCACAGTAACCGTCAAAGGATCGAGCTCCGTACTCAATTACGCGTACGAGACGAGCGATCTAAACAAACGCTTTTTTGATAAAGTGGAGACACTGCATGCATGGAGAGTATATATACGGGTTCCATCCTTCTCCTCTGAGAAGAGTATTGTGTAGCAAAGCCTTCACTTACAATTTTATCAGTGTCATCGACTGCTGCTTGATCATTAGATAGTGGCTCTTAATTAACAAGTATACATAATAGAAACCAAGCTGCATTGAACAAAATCCTTAAATCCATAATTACAGTCAAATATACGAGAAACACTGAATGTAAAAACGACTGGAGAAGAAACGATCTTTTTACATCGGTGTGCTTACAAAACGTTGCAATCTGTGGTCAACAATTTAGAAATGACAGTTGCACAGGAACCTTTGTCCGCTGAGGAGCCTTGATAGAGCGCCAACTAGAAGCTCATTGTTCAATGAGAACTACGCGTACAGATTGCAGCCTCATTCATTCATTCATTCACAACAATTATATAGCGCCTCTTCGCAGTAACTACTCAGAGAGGCTCAGACGAGTTGTCGTCATACCAACACGGTGCAATATATGACGGAATCACTTGACCAGTGGACTTCAGAGAGAGAGAGAGAAAGTCAATGGCTACAGCCAAGCGACGATAGCGCAGGAGAACGCGGTGAAAGGTCGGTCATAGAAACACACACACACACACACACACACACACACACACACACACACACACACACACACACACACACACACACACACACACACACACACACACACACACACACACACACAGACAAACACATACTTGCATATATACACATACAGATACACACACACACACGTGCAAACAGCTCGCGATGAATTTACGATGTCGGTCGTAAAACCTAATCGTACGACGCTCGAGTGTTATTTATGGCACCGTAAAATACTCAAGCATAATTCGCTTTTACGATCAGTCGATTGCGTCTTCTTCTTGAGATTTCCAGAGAGATATAGAACGGAGGATTTGGTGGTAAAAGAAGTCAACTGAAGAGCAGCCAATTAACCCCGTTGTTTCTAAACAGGTCGTAACGTCTTCACTTCAGTCCATCGCGGTCCAACTCCTCGTCTCCTCTTATAAGGAGATATGACGATATAGTTTACGCCAATTGTAAACCTATAGAACCTGGTTTTACAAGAACCATGAGGCGATATCTTCGCTTTTATTAATCTCGTCGATGGTTTTATTTCCGAGAAGGCAATATCGTCGCTGTCGAGTACTAACAACAAATCCTGAAAACGTTGAAGTACTATACGCAAATGGGTGATATAGGACGGACCTCGGTGTCGAAGGCGGGGATCCCGTGCTTGCTATAAGTTTATGGGGACAATTTTATCGGCCTCTTCTCTATTTTCCGGTTTACCATTTTAATGTGGACGGTTTCAAAATCTTTATGACGTATTTTAAAGTATTACCACCTTTCTATGACAAATAAGCTGAACGTATGTTAATTTAGTAATTGTATCTCTTGTTCTAATTACTCCGATTCATTTGCTTTACTGCAATCTCACTATTACTAATTTACTATACACTAAGTGTAAACAATACAATAGAACTGTAATTTCATAATGCCCTCCTTATACGAAGTTCAGAAGTGCACATTGAAGCCGAGCAGCCATTAAGAGCCATAGCTAGACTAAAATAGGTTAAGTTTTCAGTTTAGAGCGAAAGACAGTCTCGCTAAGAGTTGCGAACACGAGGAGGTATAGAGAGTTCCAGACTGGCACATGTAAATGAACGCCGGCCAAAGACAAGGCATGTATACCAGGAACAACATACTTTCCAGCAGATGCTGATCAAAGATGGGAGCGGCATTCCACAGGGCTGCAGGGTGTGACCATGGAAGATCGGTAGTATTACTATGAGCGAGTCGATATTATTAAGCTGCATGGCACTTCCATCTGGAACTCTCTACATCCTCATGTTCTTGTCGCTCCTGAAGGGCGCTATATAAAAATTCCTTATTAATCAAGGTAAATAAAGAGGTAAATAGTTTCTCTTTATGTTCTGTTTAGGTCCTGTTGGTGTTTTTGGTCCAGATGGCTCAGGAATTTACATGGACGGACAGATGATACACAATCCCAGGTCTCTCTCTCTCTCTCTCTCTCTCTCTCTCTCTCTCTCTCTCTCTCTCTCTCTCTCTCTCTCTCTCTCTCTCTCTCTCTCTCTCTCTCTCTCTCTCTCTCTCTCTCTCTCTCTCTCTCTCTCTCTCTCTCTCTCTCTCTCTCTCTCTCTCTCTCTCTCTCTCTCTCTCTCTCTCTCTCTCTCTCTCTCTCTCTTCTCTCTCTCTCTCTCTCTCTCTCTCTCTCTCTCTTCTCTCTCTCTCTCTCTCTCTCTCTCTCTCTCTCTCTCTCTCTTCTCTCTCTCTCTCTCTCTCTCTCTCTCTCTCTCTCTCTCTCTCTCTCTCTCTCTCTCTCTCTCTCTCTCTCTCTCTCTCTCTCTCTCTCTCTCTCTCTCTCACACCTGCAGTGGAGTCGTGATGGGACTGATGCTCGGTCATTACAAATAATTGCAAAATAATAATAATAATAATAATAATGATAATAATAATAATAATAATAATAATAATAATAATAATAATAATAATAATAAAACATCTTTTTTGTTCCAATGTATCTCAATGACGATACAACGTTTTAATGCAGTGGCTTTTGGGGGCACTTTCGCCGGTCAAGAGATAGAGGAGTAGGGCCTTTCCAGACAATTTTCTACAATAGATAATGAAAAAGAGTTCAGTGATTTCCTACAAGGAGGCGCTATATAAATGCTCTTGATGAATGAATGCCATCGTTACGTGGTATATAGTCCAAATAGACATGTGGCTCTGGACTGTCAATGGAATGGTCGGGGATTCAAATCCCAGTAACGGCAAAACGATATCTCGAGATTTCTGCGCGACTTGCGCCCCCTAGGGAACTCAGCTGTAAAATGAGTTACCACACCGTATACACTGTCGGTGGGGGATGAGGCGAATGACGTGTGAGAGACGGAAGATATGCCGAAGCTAAAAAAATGAAGTCGCTAACAGTGGGAATTAGTCTCAGGGACCATGAGGCGGCGAAGGAGATGTCTGGCCGGCCCCGCCCTCATATGCCAAGGCCAAGAAAACGAAGGCGTTATGACTGGATAGGGACAGTCGTAACGTTTCACTTGGATTTCCCAAAGGTCCGTCATCAATCACTTGTGTCGTTGTTATATTCAACGGATTCGATTTCACCGGAAGTAGACCACTCCGCTTCCATGAGGAACAAGCCTCGTCCAGATCCCAACCGACCCTCCGTAGAACTTTAATCAGGCCAGGTCAAAGGTCACTGGCTGACCCCTGATGAGCTTTCATTTGGCCAGGTCAAAGGTCAGGCGATCCCTGGGGTGTGACGTGGGGCCACGAATTGAATTAATCGATTCTGAGAATCCGATCGTCTGCTTTGTCTTTCTTGGGATGATGATGTTCTCTTAACGTGATTGACATCGACACAATCACGGTTTGATTGCATTGGGTGGTTGACTGATTGACTTATTAAAACATTCATTCACTGAATGAGTGACTGAGTGATTGAGTGATTCAGTTGTGAATGGACAATCATCAATAGCTGAATTAATGTAATTCTTGTATAGTTGCTATTATAAGTAATTAAGTAAACCATTTATTGACATGGCTTACTTAATTACTTAGAATTTACTGAAGTGCTTTAATCATTAGTAGGCCTAATATCAATATCTTTGTTATTAATTATTAAGCTACTAATAACTTTCTGTAAAGATTCTTCCGCATGCATTTCCGGTCATCTAAAGAATTAAATAATTCTTTAGAGGTCTGTAACGATTACATTACATTTGCGACCAGTTTGACTACTGCAACTACATCTTGTAATGTCTATGGAATTTCTTGTCGTTTGTTTACCAGGAATTCCTGATCTTGGTTCCGACTTCTACGGTTCTGCGATGGCCGCCGGGTACCCTGGTCACCCTGGTCCACCGCCGCCTCCTCCGATGGGATACCCTTCGCTGCACCATCCGTCACAGACGATGCTCATCCCAGGCCACCCACACCAGGCCATGATGATGGCTCAGGGGGGCCACCTCGGCCCAGCCCCCGGCATGTACGGACTGTCGACGGCCCAGTGCCCGACGCTTCACGGCCGGTCCATTGGTCACCTTGTGCCTGATATACACGCACGGTAGTAGGCTGCTGCCGTGGTCGGCAACCACCCCCGACGGACAGACTGTCCAAGAATATGCATCACCCATTGACGCTGTCAAATGCTTTTGTAAAATCGATGAGATTCGGTCGATTGCAGAGATCGCTCGCTCACTGTGAATGATACTATTTTTTTGCTCCTCATATCTGTGAATATAACTGTTAATTCGTTTCCGCTGTGGTATCAATATTTTCGTGTGTGAAGTTTTGAACTTGACTGAACGATTTGACTGTGTGATTGGTTAGTTTATTAAGTGACTGTGCGCGCACTTGTGACTGTATGCATGACCGTGTGATTGATTGATGGATTGATTGATAATTCAGACTGAATGAATGACTGATTGATTTGATTGCACAATTAATTGATTGATGAAGATACATTTCTAAAACGAATTATGAAGAATCTGTTTAGATTCGTATACATGTGTTGGGTTTAATGGTGGATTTTTAAGTTTAAAAATCACCAATTCCGATGATGGCTCTTGGAAACAAATAGGCCTAAGTTTCTGCACTACGCTGGTCAAAAGGAACTCAGAGTGAATTCGATCTACCCAACAGATTCTGAAAATAATTCGAACTCTGGATTAAATTGTTGCATGATTTAATGGATTAAAAATTGGCTCGTGTTTCAAGTCAGCATTCATTTCATACAATAAAAACTGAATTTAAAAAACTATAAATTAGGTTAATTACAATCGCTAATAGCAAATAGAACTTCATTGTTTCTTCCAATTAATTTATCTTGTTTTTGCTTTCCTTGGTTATCTTCAGGCATTTGATGCACTGTGTTCTGCCCCAGCATATGACTCTGGTCATCTTGTAGTAAGTAGGATTATGGTTAACAAACTGCCTCATTGTAAAGGCCAGAGTATGGGAAGCCGCAATCTAAAAAATATGAGAACTTTTGTAGCGCAAGTGTTTATGCCCGAAGCATCAATCAGTTTTTGCCGCTATGAGCAAAACGAACACACTTTTTGCCTTTGTCTGAAATGCATAAAAGAGGTAGTAAGGAAAGGACATATAGATGCCTAGCAACCGGGTCAAAGGTTGCGTGTGACTATGGTTTAACTACTGGAGTGTACGTGTGCCTAGCAACAACAACGTTTATCTCAGGCCAGTGAGAACATTTGAACTGTGTTGGCAAATTAATTTAATTTTGTTAAGTAATTTTTGAACTGTTGTTGACGTTTGTTATGACTATAATTATGTCAGAAACTCTGGACTTTAACTGAACTATGAAAATATATCTAACAGAGGAATTCGATCGTATATCCGATTATCTTTCTGATAACCTGTCGCAATAAATTCTATTTTGAAGACAACATTTGTTGTTGCTTTTGGCTGCACATATAAGTCATATATAGTCTAAGAGGGTAAGCGTGCTGGACTGTCAGCTGTGAGGACGGAGGGTCAAATCACCCTAAGGGCAGAGTGCTAAGTCTGTCACTGGGTGATATCCGGTAATTTATACTTATATAGGCCTAGGGGTCTTGCTTTTTTAAGGGTTAAAAACTTACAAACTGACATTTCTAAAATCGGTTGAAAGTCAGTTTGAAAACCAAATTGCTCGCTGCTGTCTTCCTCATAAAAGCCACTCATATATCTTCAGCGTATACACTCAACGTTGGACTTCCTTCAAAATCCGACGAATGCAACGACCTACATAATATCACCGTTTCCAGCACATCACGCATCAACGATGGCGCTACAAAAGCCAGATGCCGATCTAAGCTCAAACGATTCCCAGATTTAAACTCTTCTGGATCACAGTTTGTAATGTAAAGTTAAATAAACTTACATTTGTTACGATATGTATGGCGTTATCACCAGCTTATCGTGTCACTGTAAAATTTCCATAATAAACTGACGATGATGATGATGATGATGATGATGATGATGATGATGATGATGATGATGATGATAATAATAATAATAATAATAATAATAATAATAATAATAATAATAATTATAATAATAATAATAAACAGTTACTTTTAATCAGTCTGTATATAAGTTTGTTGGCTTTATGAAGAAATAAATTTGCTTCTATAATAATAATAATAATAATAATTAATTAATATAATAATAATAATAATAATAATTAATGTAATAATAATAATAACATAATAATAATAATAATATAATAATAATAATAAACAGTTACTTTTAATCAGTCTGTACATAAGTTTGTTGCTTTAGGTAAGAAATAAATTAACACTACGTATAATAATAAAACTAATCACTTATATATTAATAATGTAATAATCAATCTAATAATAATAATAATATAATAATAATAATAACTGTAATATATAATATAGGCCGATAATTATAATAATGTAATAATACATAATAATTAATAATGCATAATACCGAGAGATTAAGACAATAATTAAGACCGAGAGACATAACATAATAAGAGAGCATGCAATCGAATAATAAGCCTAATCAACCGTTCTCAATCTCTGCAATAAGTCGATTCACTCGTGAAGAGCGTTATAGTGCTGCGTATCATACTGAGACGCAACTGTGTGTTGTCGATGGTCGTCGTATTTATAACTGCAGGTAACAAGCCTATAGCCTATAGGTCACAAACTTATTATTTTCCCGTATATTTACTATAGTGTTTCTAGCGTTCAGCTGTTGCCAAAACAATCAGATATAACTGTGCAGCTGCTAAACGTCATAGTCCATTGCCCAGCAGCTGGTTCAAAGACAGACAGCTATATATAGGCTATAGAGCAGAGACAGACAGAAGACAACAGAGATCCTGCAGTCGACGAAGCCTGCCAACCGTTGGTCTGCAGTCGATTCACCCGTGAAGAGCGACTGATGCTGCGTTCCACTGAGACGAAACTCCACTTGTCGATGGTTGTCGTATTTATAACACTATAATTATGTTCTTATTATTCGGTCGTTATTACTATAGGCTTAAACGCGCAGCTGCTTCTTAAGCAATCAGATGTAACTGTGCAGCTGCTAAACGTCATAGTTTATAACCAGCAGCTGGTGCTAGCATGCAGAGCCTGGAAGGATGCGACCATTCTAATTTCTACCAGCGCTACTGAATCGAAATCTGTAAGTCAGACCGTTTCATGAGTTGCCATGGCGCTGAGAACAGCCCTATGCATTGCTGAGAACAGGTGGTACATGCGAGCGTTATGTAAAGCGATTGCTTAGGTGGCACAATATGGAATCAACTGGGAATTTTATAGATGTTGACTCTGTAATGTTGAGATTACGGCGCTTAATATGTGGGGCACATTAGCCGATTGGCTATTGCTGGTCTGTAATGCTGGGGGTACCATTGAGCTGAATTGAACAAGTCCTTTACGCGCATGTAGTTGCTCAGCGCCATCGATGTTCTGTCGTCGTGTGTACTTCTGAGATTTGGAAGGAGGGGATTGTCAAATTGTATACAGTTGTATTGTATCGTATTGTCTGTATTTCCATCCGGTTTCTCGTAGAGTTCCATCAGCCCTCGTTCTCTCCACTTTCTTCCTTTCTCCGCATTTGATTTCTCGACTTCAAATTCTTTTCTTTTCAGTTTTGGCGATTTTGCTTTTGTAGTTCATTTCACAACATTATCGTCGTCGTTTTCGACGGTATAAGTTACAAGACACAGACGAACAGACAGACAGACAGACAAACACACACACACAGACAACGATGCCAGACACAGAGACGGACAGGGAGACAGACGATGAAACCAGACAGACAGATAGGCAGCGTCAAAGACCGTGACAATGGGCTATTGGGCTAATATTTATAGACAAAGTCTGGTGTTGCATGTGCCCAGTGGAAAGCAGCATATTGCTTCGTGCCTGCCTCGCATGAGCTGACAATGGACGAGGGGAGCGTCGGTCGGTCGGCGGTTGACGAGTTGACGGGATGCTTTGCGTGTTGCCCCCAACGGAGGAAAGGGGGGGTTACTGGCTCACATGTGACGACGCAGAGAGAGGGTGATTACCCCGATCGGGTTCGAAGCCGATCTGTAGCGTCATCGGCCAAAGGAGGGTGGGCTGAGGGAACAGCGAGACAGACAGACACAGACAGACAGAGAGACGGAGGAAATAGAGAGATGGAGTGATACAGAGAGAGAAAGAAAGAGGGAGGGGAAGGAGGACACGGCAACCATACACGTCACTCGCAATGTCACGAGTCGTCATGCGACATGACACTGGTCTACACGCACGTCTGCAATCACTTGTCTGTCTGCCTGCCTGTCTGTCTGCCTGCCTGTCTGTCTGTAATCTCTTTCTATATATATATATATATATATGTGTGTGTGTGTGTGTGTGTGTGTGTGTGTGTGTGTGTGTGTGTGTGTGTGTGTGTGTGTGTGTGTGTGTGTGTGTACTATTATTAGGATGTAAAAACCTATAGCTGCATATGCTTCAATAAACATGTTTTTATAATAAACTTCCCGTCCGTCCGTCCGTCCTTCTGCCCGTCTGTGTCCGTCCTGCTGTATGTATGCGTGGGTTTGTCTGCATGGACGCATCCAATAGCACTCTGGAATGAAGTGTTGCACTCTTGTGTTTTCTAAGAGACTTGAGAGAACGGGAGGTATATCTTCAGAGGACGCATGCTACTCCGCACCGCTATCCATCTCAACAACGCTCCTTGGCTGCTGTACACCGTACACAAAACAAGAAATCTCGGAACCCAGCTCAGATTAGGACGATTATTTACGAGCGATTATAAGCGATTTACGAGCTATTAATCGTTATTTATGGTCCATTATGGGCTATTAATACGGTGACGGTCTCGGCCTGGTACGAGGAGGAGCGAGGGACTGCAGACAAAACAAGCGTTGTTTTTCTGAAGGGGGGAAGGAGGAGGAGGGGGAGGGGTGTCATGGACCGACTTATTGACCTCCGATGCATGGGTCATAAAACGCAATCGTCGTAAAAACAGTCGATGGCCTCTCCACGACTTTCTCTGCAGCAAAGTTTCCTTCAACGTCGTCTGGAGAGTGGAAATAGGAGCTTCATCGACACATGCTCTCGACAAACTCATTGATCAACATTACGCCATGTAGGCTATACATAGAGACACACAGACCTACAAACTCACCTTATCATAACACATAATAAACAGAATAGAGACCGTCTGACCTCGTCAATAAAAGAATAGAATGAATAGAATAGAATAGAATAGAATAGAATAGAATAGAATAGAATAGAATAGAATTGAATAGAATTGAATAGAATTGAATAGAATTGAACAGAATGGAATAGAATAGAATAGAACAGAAGCCCAACAAATTAAGGCGGTCCCTGTGTGTATGTTTGTAGTGTGTGTTTGTTTATTGATGTGTGTGTGTGTGTGTGCCTGTGTGTGTGTGTGTGTGTGTGTGTGTGTGTGTGTGTGTGCTGGTAACGATATCTTCTCATCCCTACCCTTTTCTCGCTGTCTTACCTTACCTCGCTTCTGACAGTCTCACCGTTTTATGTGACGTAATCTCGCACACTCGGTATAACCAATCACGTCACACGTTACGTCATATTTACGTCACGCGCGACATTAATCCTCGAGCGTAAAGTCGATTGCGTCACGTGTCATATGGCTAACCCTCTTCAGTTTCATCGGGGTCTGTTTGGGCTCTCTCTTCCGATACAACATTAATGTCTGGGTCAATTATTATTATACAACGAATATTCTACGCATAGTATCACGATTGCGCGTGCATTCGCCATAGGGCGACACGTGGCAGGAACGGATAAAGAGCTAGAGTAGACAGGTTACGTCAATGGAGGAGGAGGATTTGGTTTCTACGTCGACTGGGGTTATTTAAATGCGCTTTATGAAAGTCTAGAAAGTCCAGGGGCAGGAGAGCATGATTTTTCACTTGGTAATCGTAATCTGCATATTTATAGAGCGCCCCAAAAGCGAAGTCGCTGGAACCAGCTTATTAACAGGCTCTTAGTCTAAACATAGTCGATAGGCAGAGGGATGAAAACGGTTCCATGTCAAGGTCCAAATGGGTCAGGCAGGCAGACAGTCAGATGGCTAAATCAGTCGCAAGGGTCTTAAACATAATCACTCTCCTTAGGTCTTAACCATTTGATCCTGTATGCATTATTAACCTAAGATACTGACTTCTATTGCGCCGTTTTCACAAGCCAGAAGACATAATTGTAGACAAACTGAAGCCGATAAATTGATATAATTGTGTTTCTATAGCTACAGGTATGGTAAATGAGAAGTCAGGCTTGAGTGGGGAAGCAAATAGAAAAAGATTAGTCTTTAAAATGATACGAAAATGACACTGAACAACAGTTGTTCAGTGTTATATTCGTATCAACAACTCACAGAACGCACAAACGTTGGCAGTGAATCACAAGCATCAGACCAACCCACTCTGCCGCCCTCAAACGCAACCGTCATGTCCAGTATAAAAACAACAGGCACCTGGCGAATAGAGTCATCATCTGCGACGACACCTGGCGAATAGTCTGAGATCTCGAGTTGTTTATTTTTTGCTTTCATTGGGAAAGATGGCGACTTCTGGTGTGGATAAGAGTGATCCTTTACTGACGATGGACGTCGTCCGAGAATTCATGCTCTCCAAAGGTGGAAAAATCCACAACCACGAACTGATCACCCATTTCAGGAACTTTCTGAACGATCCAGTCCGAAAGGTAGCCAACAGAGAGAAGATAAAGATCTTCGTTAACACCCTGGCCATCGTAAAGGTTGACACAACCGGTGATAAACTGATCACTCTGAAGAAGAAATTCCGAGAATCCGGTAACTTTGACGGGGATCCGACGGCAAATACGACGGTAATTATCAGTTTAATTCGGCTTTGTTCATCTGTGGTTTGAATAGCGATCAAATCCCGGATCTTAATGAGTCATCTCCATTTTGGTCGGAAAATATTCATGGAATTTGAAATGTCTGGTCATTAGCTTTATCAGGTAATGTCAATTAAAACCGATTACGTGAAGAATGGTGTTTGTTTACTGTTGGTCCAAGATTTAGTTGGACTGAAGGCCTTGAAACAGGCAAGTATGTAGAGTGTTGTATTTTGAGTGGGTGGAAATGGGGCAACGTCCCTCCTCGACTGGTTCAGACAAACTCCATCGAAGATGATAATTGTCTTTGGACAATTTGCTTCCTTCAAGTCGATGACAGTAGAGGAGATGACCAGAAATGATGAGAATTGAGATTTATACACAAGTTCTCAGTTGATGGTTGCTTCAAAAGAAAGTTGAGAATTCACTGGACAGAACGAAGTGATAGCTATTTTGCAGTGACTGTGAATTAAAAACTGGCTGTTTAGGTCATTTTTATATGACTCAGCTTATTGTTCTTAATGCCACTGCCTGCCTTATTGGAGATGTCCCCAGGTTTGGCCACATAGCTTCCTTTATGCAGGTTACTTTGCACTGGCTCCCCATCCAGCAGTGTATTCCGTTTAAGATCATGAGTTCATGACCCTTATGCGCAGTTGTCTTGTTGGATGTGTTCCATCATACCTTAGGGACTGCTGCATTTCAGTCTCCTCGGTCTCGAGTCGTGGCACCCATCTGTCTATACCCCATGATTGATTGAGTCAGATGATTAAGTTGGTTGAAGTCGAGTTGGTCAAAAAATCTTTGACTTGGTTGACTTGCAAGTTTCGTCGATCAAATGTTTTGGCAAGTCGAGTTGATCATTGTTTCCTTTACTTGACTATGAAATATTTTACTTTGCGGCTATATCACAAAATGACCAGATAGGAAATTTGGAAATTTATGCCATAAAATGAAATGCAGTTAGTGTCATGTGGAATAATACTTGCAGTAACTGCAGAACCTAAATATCAGTTTTCAAAAGGTCTGTAACCCTATCTCCATGTCACAATCATGAAATCAGATATCGTTGTTTTTGGTTTCGAAGAAAGTCTGTATGTGTTACTGAATGTTTAGAGAATTTATCCGATTTCATGGTTGTGAGATGAAGTTAGGATAACTGTTTTGAAAACTGATATTGCTTCAGATTATTGTGGTGGTTTTGCCGTACCACACATTTGATTTTGTTTTGCTAGTTGCTAGAAATTAGATCCCGGGGTTTCGTAACCGTTACATTATCAACAAATAGGCCTACAGCAGGATTCGCTCGTAGTGACCTTTATGTAGGCTACTTTGATAATTATGGTTACACATGTAACCATGAGTAATTTGGGTACTGGAATATAAGAATGCAACAGTCATCAGCAATTTTGGTCAAGTGACTAGTCCAAGTCAGCAAAAGATTGTTTATTTGCATTGATCAATTAAGTCAAGAAGAGCTTGATGTAGTCGATCAAGTTGATCATCGGCCAAGCCAAGTCGATTGTAGCACATGACTCGATTGACCATGGGGTACACTTCGGTCAGCTCCCCATGGACTCCTGACTGTCCCTCGAATGAATACTGCTATAGCCGAGTCCAGAAGCTTTGTCTATGTTGGACGTACCAGCTGGAATCGCCTTTCTCGGAGCTACGGCTCGAGCTTCTCAGTTTGTAACTTCCAAAGTTTCACAAGCACCTGAAGTCTGCACTATTTGACAGTGTCAGGAGTGCCACTGATGAGTTTTTTCTTGAAGTGGAACTTTATAAATATCAGATTACAATTACCGACAGGTTATGTGGTTGATTTTTCTTTGGCTCGAGTAAACGCTGCAGAATGAACGAACCTTGTCTTGAAAACCGGAGAAATTCTCTGTCCGATTGTTTGGAAGTGTGTGTTTGTGTGTGTGGTGGTGTGTGTGTTTGTGTGTGTGTGTGTGTGTGTGTGTGTGGTGGGTGTGTTTGTGTGTGTGTAAATGTGAGATTGTGAGTAGTAGATGTTGTGTCTGGGTTTGATGGTTGTTTTTTATATTTGAAATTTTAATTGATAAGCATTTCATTTTTCAGTCGGCCACTCCTCCACCCAAAACTAAAGCCGCCGTGAAGAAGACTGGAGGTGAGACTTCAAAAGCGAAATCAAAAGATACGAAAGACCTGAGCAAGAAGAGTCAAAGCTTTGACAGTCTGTCAGAGAAGACGATAGAAGTCGAAGGTGGTGAAGACTACGTCTTAATCTCAAAGGACGAAGGCAGATCAAAAAGCGTGGACATTCTGGATAAGGATGAGGCGGAACGAGACGCCACCGACAACCCATTCCAATCTCCTGTGCCGGCGCAGAATTTTGCAATGTTTAAGCAAGAATCTGTTTTATCGGTTGAGGACGAAGAACCGGTTGTGGTGGCAGCGAGTGCTGGGCTGACAGAGGCAATGAAAGAGGAGAAGACAGATGAAAAGTTAGATGAAGAGAGTACAACAGTTCCCACAACAGAACAGGTCGTGGAAGAGAAGAAGCATGGTTAGTTCAGATTTACATATCATACTCATCATCATAATCATTGATCATCATCATCGATGCTTCTGCTTTACATTAATGGGTCTTTTCTGTTCTCCTAAGTACACACTTTGCAGAGCACACAATATCCGATTGGTTAGAGAGCTTGGCTTGTAATGTGGAGAGTATGTGTTTAAGCATAACCTCCGATCTATCTCCATGAACAGCAGAGCGCAACAATTGCCAATTCAGTTGACTTGAGACTGGAGTCTAAAGCTCCCTGACAAGACGTATCCTACCCAAACCTATCTGGAGAAACGTCCTATCTCCATAGAGGGAGCCAGGGAGTACGTCCCAATATGCACTTGGCTAATTATGAAACAGTTCTAATTACTTGTTGACTATAACAAACAATATAGTTTATCTGACGATCTGACACCTGTCGTGTTTTTGCAAACAGATTTTTTTCAGTTATCTTTCATTTTCATGATATGATTCTACACATCTCCATGGTTACGCCACCCAACGTTTAGCCCATTCTGTCATTTTGCAGCAAATTAGTTTGTAATGTTTTCAACGTTGTCAGTGCTAGCAAGTTTTCTTTACTTTTTAGAGATGTTAACTTCAGCCGTGCCTCCTGCAGACTCCACAGATGACTCCGATGGGCTTCGGCCCCAGTTCATCGCCCCACCTGACCAGGTTACGACCCCAAAATCTTCTTCCGTTACAGAGGAACCAACATCCGGTGTTATCAGCGTCAAGGATGCCGCTCGGAATCTCAACAAACTCGACTCGGACAATCAGTCACGCCCTCTGGCATTGAAGAACAAGCGCGAGAACCGCAAACCGCCAACTGGTGATGACGGAAGCGGTGACTACACGATGACGTTTACGGAGCTCGATCGTGATTGGCTGATGGCTGCGGCCAACTGCGAATATATGACAATGATGAAGATGCTACAGACAAATCCACAGCTGGCGAAACAGAGAGACTTCATAACTGGTTATGCTCCATTGCACTGGGCAGCCAAGCATGGCAAGGTCTGCAGAAACCATTCTACTGCTAATACAAAGAAATAATAGCAGTAAAATTATTTATCAATATTAATCTTAATAATAGTATTGATGATAAAATGACGATATTGATCGTAAACCTCCAAGTCCTGAGGTTTCGTTGGTGCCTTGGGTAAAATAGAGGTCATCCGTTTCGTACCTCTTGGAAGCACTGCTGATAATAACAAATTTAAGTATAAAGATAATAATTTTTATTTATCTGTGTGGTATGTTGCAGACGGATGTGGTGAAGCTCCTGTGTGGTCATGGTGCAGTCGTCAATGTCAGGTAATTGTTATTCGAATTACCAAATTTATATAGCACATAGCACCAAATTGAACTATCCTGACGTTCTGCTTTCGACCTTTCATAGTCTTGCTTTACCTGCATCTCAACTTACCTTCGCTTTCATTATCTTAATCTCACGTTACCTTGTTTTAAGTTGGTGCTAACTGGAGCTTCATTACGGTAGCTCGTGTTGCCTTCATCCTAAGTTCTCTTTACTTACATTACTGTAGCTTAAATTACTGTGAACTAATTTCATGTTAACTTCTTTTAAAATTGCTTTTACCTGACATATTTTTTTGAATGAAGGACAAGCGGTGGTTACACTCCACTGCACTTGGCAGCCATGCAGAACTCCGAATCCATTGTTGAGCTTCTCGTCGACGCCTACGGAGCCGATCCAAACATCCGTGACTACAGCGGAAAGAAACCGAAGCAGTGGATCCAGCGTTCCGCTTCAGGGCGCATGAATCAGATGCTGCAGGCGCGTCGCACCAACCACGGAGGCAGCACTCCCGTCGAAGCACCGGCGTGTGACTCTGCGATCGGCAAAGCGATGTTTCTCGGTTTAGGAATGATGGGGATGAAGGCGCCCTCCTTGGGGAAGGAGAACGCCCCGATTCCAAGACCGGTTTCGACGAGCAGAGATGAGCATGAGTTGATGCCTCCACCGAGCATGTTGCCTGCGGTTTTACGGGCGAAACCGGTCCAGAGGCAGAAAGACGTGCATAGCGACTCGGAGATGCCAAGTCCTCTGCCACAGAAAAAAATGCAGGGCAGTGACAGCACTCCAAATGTTGGCACCGTTGTCTGACAGCGCACACTTTCAGATAATGTTCATTTCGTGACACTGTGCATTTTATCTGTGTATTGTCTTACACTGCTTGTATCTGTGTTCTCAGACACTGTGTATTGTCTGAAGCGTGCCTTATATCCGTGAATTGTCCGACTGTGTGCATTGTCTTACAGTGTGCATTAATTCTGTGCATTGCTTTGAGCACTGGCTAATAATGTGACTGAATGTTGACTGACGATGCTTTTGCTTTGCAATTGGTTTCTACGGTCTTTAAGCGATCTTTGTTAGTGGTTTTGTACACTTTTCTTGCGATGCTTTGCAACACTGATTTTCGGTTTTCATTAGACACTGGAGCTATATAATTCCGATATAAAGTTTTTCTCTTGATAAATTTACATGCACAAACAGCTGTGAGAGTAGGTCTAACTTGTAGGCTTTAGGAAAATTGATGTAAATCTAAAAAATTCTTGTGTATTTCCAGAGTAAGCTGTGTTGTGTAGAAAGGGATGTTTGTTTAGACCAGTCACAATTGTTTTATTTTTAAGATACTTATTTTATGTTAATTCTTTTTTATGTTGAAAGATCTGTTGACTTGTTGCTTGAAAATACTGTTAGTGCTTATGAAAACCTGATTAACAGTCCAGGCTGAAGAAATGCAACGTTTAACATTATCTATCACATACAGAAATGCACATTTAACACTGACCATAACATTTTGTTGTTGCTTTTTGTGTACAGATTTTGTTCATATAATTTGGTGCTGGTAGCTAATTAGTTGATTAATATATTTTGCTGTTTAGTTTTCGGAAGTTGAATCTTTTGCAAATAAAGTCACACATAGAGTTTATGATCTCGTATATTCTGTAGCCTAATGAATAACGTGTAATGATCTGACAGATAGAAGAGGAACTTGTAGTGCTGTCTTTGGAAAAACGTTTCAACACTGGTTTGTCCTGGAGATAATGAATTACCTGATTACCGATAAGAAGTCTGGTGTAGAGACTTCTGCACGTCATATCACTTCTGGCTGTTTAACAGCAAACGAACTTATAATAAAGGGGCTGTACATTTGAAATCAGAAGAGACTCAAAAACGTGGCCGATCTAGGATCAATATCCCTCTGCTAGAATTCATGCTATGAAGAAAATTGACGAAGCGAATTAAACAGAATCACAGGAAAAGTTGATGATGAAAATAACGAATAAATAAAAGTTTTCCAACAGATAAATAAAGCCTAGAAATAATGTTAATGCACGGTGTCACCTGCATGCATTCTTACTTACTAACTAATTAGATGCTCGTCCCAGAATTTCATAAATAACGGGTCCTTGGAGCTTATGCAAAACAAAATTAGGTCAAGTGCCAAACGGTACTATTACCAATTTTGACTAAAGTAAAGGTACAGATATATTGGCAATCCAACAGCTATAAAATGTTTGAAGTAAATATTTTTTATACTGAAGTTTAATAAAATAAGATTCCAAATATGGAGGTAAAGTAGGACAAGTAGTCCGGAGAAATGGGACAGGGCTATTTATGACCATAGACTAATACAGATCCAATGCGCTGAAGAGCCAATAGAAACACGAGTTATAAATAGCGTGACCTAGTTTATAGCAACAGGATTTATGTAGAGCATTTTAATCGTCTAGTGTACGGAAGTTCTGCCATAAATTCCTTCTGTTTGAAGGTCGCTTGAATTCGTTTTCTCGTTTTTCGTTGACAAAATGCTGCAGAAAACGTCCAGATTTCTCAATTCTGTTGCCTCACAACTGAAACCGGTAATTTGTTACAAACTGATCATTTTCTAATCGTTACAGTCAGAATTTAAAACATGGCTGAAACGCTCGTAATCCTTGTATTTATATAGCGCTATATCTTGTACTCGTTCGCTTGAAGGTCGTTTATTTTATTTTTAATGTAATTTAATAGGTTTTACAGTGAATTCGGGTGTTTGACGCATTTTTAGTACAGTTGTGTATACGTTGTCGGTATTTTATTTGCATATTGGCTTCTGTAGCGCTAGCATGCTATGCTCATTATTCTGTCAGACCTTGATACATTCGAGAAAGTTCAGTATAAAATTTACTGACAATGGGTGGTTTTTTAAATGAAGTTTTGAGAGCTGCTGTGTTTAGTTAGGGCATGCTGTTTTGTTATTACTTGTATTTTTTAAAATTAATTGTTGCACAGTGAATCAGTATTATATTTAAAATATTTATGATGTTGTCAGGGGCTGTCGATACTTGGCTGCCAGCGTTCCCAGTCCACAGTTTCTGAGACAACAGTCGATACTAAAAATGTAAGATGCTTATAGTTTGTTTTCACTTAGCAACTGTCAGGCCATTGGATGTAGTGAGATGCGACTAGAATCTTTTATAGCACCATCAATTAACTTTCAAAGACTCTCTGTCAGAATTTACGATGGTAAATTTAGTTAAGAATGACAAGTTCGTCTGCAGTAGAATTGCGATTACGATTATGATTATGGTTCATTCATTCATTCATTTCAGAGATTTATATAGCGCCCCTTCAAGATTATCTACTCAGAAGCGCTCCCGACTCAACCCCGGCTAAAGAGAACAGTCTTCAGGTTAGAGAAGAATGTGGCCGCAAGGGCTCTATGCATTAGACGTAGATCCACAGGGAGCTCATTCCAGATTGCAGGGCCAGCAACAGAAAAGGCACGGCGCTGCATAATAGAGGTCCGTGACCGGGGAACAAGAAGCTCAACCTGCTTAGAGGAGCGAAGAGAACCACGGCGCTGGACGCTCAGGGTGGAGCAGCACAGCTCCTGTAAGTAAACAGGGGCCACACCCGCGAGGCAGCGCCAGACCAAGGCGGAGATCCGGTAAGTTATCCGCTGCGGGAAAGGGAGCCAATGCAAGACATCCCGCATGTAATCACTAACATGGCCGAATCTTGCGATGCGGCCAATGAGGCGTGCCGCCGCTCGCATGACCCGAACCAAGCACCCAACCCGAGCCGCCGGAAGACCCACATAGAGGGCGCTGCAGTAATCAAGGCGAGAAACAATAAAAAGAGTGGATAAGCGTTAAGGCAGCATTAGAGGTTAAAGAACGGAAGACCACTCTAAGCTGACGCAGCTGGTAGTAGCAAGCGCGGCATAGTAGGTTTATATGCCGCGTGAAGGTTAGTTCTTGGTCCAAAGTGACACCAAGGTCCCGGACAGAGGATGAGAAGGCAAACTGCGGGAACTCCTGGGCAAGGGCCTCCAGGTCAATCTTGGCAAGCTGCTGGCGCGTGCCAAGCCAAATAAGCTGGGTTTTAGAAGAGTTCAGCCGTAGCCGATTGGAGGACATCCAGGCCTCCAGAGCCTCCATTGCCCGGTTCATGGACCGGACTGCGGTAATGGCTGCTGACGCAGGACAGTGCAAATACGCCTGCAGGTCATCCGCATAAGACTGGCTCAGCATAGAAAGTGCGGCTAAGAGAGGACCAAGATCAGCAGTATAGATAATGTATAGAAGAGGGCCCAGCACAGAACCCTGTGGCAGTCCATACGGAGCAGGAACCCATGGAGTCCTGGTAGACCCGTGGACGACAGAGAAAGAACGGTCATGGAGGAAGGAAGCAAGCCAGTCAAGAAGGTTTCCAGAAAGACCAAAAGAGGCAGAAAGGCGCATAAGAAGGATATCGTGATCAACGGTATCAAAGGCGGCGCTCACATCAAATAGTGCTAGGAGGTGCTCAGATGGTGCTCAGATAGGGCTGCCAACCTTTCTGGATTCGCCTGGACAGTCCCAGAATCGGCCTTACGTGTCCCGTGTCCAGGATTCATCTCAAATTATCCCGGAACCTGGTGTAATTATCCACTTTATGTTAAAGTTATGTGGTCTGACGCTGAGAAAATATGGGGTGAAATGTTGGGGAAAAGGCATCTGAATGAATGATTCTCAATGAACAGAACAGCTTTGAATAGCGAAGTGTCTGCTACTTTAGCAAGAACTTTCGCAGAGAAGGGAAATCTGTTTGAGTAAATCCAGAGCGATTTAGTCTGTTCATCAGTCGTTCTAGGCGGGATTTGTCCATTTTGTTCGCCAGACCCCACCAGGCGGGGAAGCATACATATTGTTCTTGCTATGATGGTTGCGCGAGTGATCAGTTGTAGAGAATCTGTAGATGCACCGTGGTTTTTGAGTGAAATAAGGGCGAAGATTGAAGCAGAGCCACTTTTGATGACTTGGTTGATGTTTTCTGTGACTGAATAGTTTTTCATCAATGGTGATACCTAGAGCTTTTATTGAGGTAGAGCGAGTAATACCGGTGATTGAGGGTTTTTTAGAGAGTGAAGATTGGTTATGTTTGATGACTGCCATTTCATGAGTTTTGGATGAGTTTATTTTCAGGTTCTTTTCTTTAGATGGATGCATGAATATGTATGAGCTGCAGATGATGCAATGCTACAATGAAGATGTGCAGTGTAGTGAAGAATCCTATTTGTGTAATATTGAAAGAAGGTTGACATTGCCATTTCTTGACAACTCAACTTTTTCCTTAATTTCTTCCTAGGCTTACAAGTACCACAAACTGGAGGATTCGATTCCGGTGCAAGTGAAGCTGACGCGGGAGGATGCTCTGCTCTATTACCAGCAGATGCAGACGGTCCGGAAGCTGGAGACAGCGGCTGGAAACCTCTACAAGGAGAAATCCATCCGCGGATTCTGTCACCTCTACTCAGGACAGGTGAGTCAATCGGTAGATGTGCAGTTATCTGTTGACTGGTTTTGATCATTTGCAATCAAGGTGAACCTTAAAAATGACGACAAAGCCTCTTGCATTCTGCTCCTGTGTACTTACATACATGT
Organism: Aporrectodea caliginosa; assembly: GCA_020284085.1. NCBI lineage: Eukaryota > Metazoa > Annelida > Clitellata > Crassiclitellata > Lumbricidae > Aporrectodea > Aporrectodea caliginosa. The sequence goes on from JACEVL010000897.1 coordinate 112,443, forward strand.
AGCTACATCAATGGTAATTATAAAAAAATTAATAGTCACTTATTTCTGTATTTTATTATTAAGTTTTGTTATTATTATTATTAGAAGTAGTGGTGGTTGGGATGTAATGGGCGTATTATCGTTACGCTACTACATTAACAGTATTTATAATAAAGATAGTAACTTATTTTTTTATTGTTATTAGTTATTATTGTTATTGGAAGTAGATCAATCGTGGTGCTTGTAGGAAGCCATCTGTGTCGGAATGAGCGCAGCTCTGCGTCCGACTGACGCTGTCATCACGGCCTACAGAGCGCATGGATGGTCGCACATTCGAGGGGTTTCGGTCCTTGGTGTCCTCGCTGAACTAACAGGTTGTGTACTACCCACTGATAAGTGAAGGGGTGGGGAAAATTTGACGACGTCGATGTACCAGGTATGGTAAACAATATCCAATGTTCCGTTGGTCATCGAGGCTTTTGAGGAATCAAGGACTTATGGTGTCCATTTCTACGCTTTTCAAACATCTTTTGCGACTTTCACCCATTGGTTTTCCAATTTTTATCGTTCTCAGTATTATCATATAGCTGTTTAGTACTTTCAAAGTTTCTGAGGGCTACCCTGCCAAACCTGGTTGGGGAACTTGATGGTGCCCCCAATATAAGAGCGGCAATGTCGAATTCCCTCTTGCATATGCACCTAAGCTTACCTCATTAATAATACTAGCCCCATAGTAGAGCTGTACCGATATCGCTTTTTGCCGATTATGCCGATATCGCGTATAGCCGATTATTAATTTGCCGATACCGATACCGCGTATAGCCGATTATTAAACTGCCAATGTCCATTATGAGACCGAATATTTCATTATTTGTTTAGTCAAAATGTTCGGTTCCGAAACATAAACTAGTAATCTATCGTTACAACTATAAGGGTGGACATTTAAATTAAGTTGGAAAGTTGTTAACAATATGTTTTAAATACTTTTAATGAGTAAATAATAAGGGACATAAAACGATAGATGAAAATCGATGAAAAACTTGGAATATGCAATAATTCAAATAAAATTATTAAATTAAAATACAATTTTTACATCGGCACCTATTAACCGATTATTTCTGCCAATACCCGAATATGCCGATTGTTCTAATAATCGGCCCGATTACGCGTATGGCCGTTTAATCGGTACAGCTCTACCCCATAGTAAAAAATCACAGGGTTAGGTATATCTTGGGGTTTGCTGTTTAAACTGTTCTAGAAATTAATTAAATTATCAACATTTGATGTTGTGTTGGTCTTGCCTTCAGTTCTGTCTGTTATTTTATGAGGTTAAAACTTAGAGAAAAGCATTCAGTTTGCAAGCAAATCTTCCTCACCAGACTTCAATAGGTCTTTGTATCTGTGTATTTACATCTTTGTGGCTACTTGTCTTGCTTTCTTTGTGTGTACATTTGAGTATGTCTGCCTATTTGCATTGCTTCTTCTACGTTTTGTCTTTGTATGAATGAATTTTATGAACCTCTGTGATTATACTGGGAATGTTTCTGTCTTATTAAGCTTTCAACTGCGATGTTGCTTAGAAGTGACCATAGGTTGAAGCCTTCTTACGATAGTTTAAAGATTAGATTATTATCTGTGTGATGAATGCTGAACTTGAAATGCATGTTCTGTTTGTTGTCATCAGGTCGTAAGACTGGTTGTGCTCAGGGAAAAGGTGGATCAATGCACATGTATGGACCAAATTTCTACGGAGGAAATGGAATTGTCGGTGCTCAGGTGGGTAGTGTTGCTTGGACGTTTAGAAACTGAAGGTGCCCACAAAACGATGTTCTGAGATGGTTTTTGGAGTGCAATGCTTTTGGTCAGTGTATCATTTAAAGGACTTTCAAGCAAATGTCGTTACTAAAATGGTTAGACTGACTTTAATGCTTCTGCCACTATCTAATTAAGAAGGCGTCAATCGATGGCGCTGAGCAACTGATAGCAAAGCACACACTCTAGGTCTGGAGATGGGGAGGAGACTTGAACCTGTACTCTCCGCATCACAGGTCGAGCACTCAACCACGAGGAAGAGCCAGAGTGGACAGGTATACCCAGAAGTTGTTGCAGGGCTTAACTGCTGTGTTGGCTGTTTGTGTTACCAGGTGCCTCTTGGCGCAGGAGTGGCCCTCGCGATGAAGTACCAGGGCACGGACAACCTCTGCGTGGCCTTGTACGGGGACGGTGCAGCCAACCAAGGCCAGGTCTACGAGACCTACAACATGGCGAAGCTGTGGGACCTTCCGGCGCTTTTCGTCTGTGAGAACAATGGATACGGAATGGGAACGAGCACGGACCGGGCGGCTGCCAGCACCGAGTACTTCACTCGGGGCGACTACATTCCGGGAATCTGGGTCAGTGCATGCAAATGACGTCATTTCTGGGGCAACTAGTGAAATTGGTCGTTGGCATTTGTTATGTGTATCGTAAGCACAGTAAAGCATACGAATGGTTGAAACTTCTTATGAAACCTTTGTAGGAACACACATACACACACACACAACTCCTTAGAAGTCAATAAAGGTGATAAATTTCTTTCCTCATGTCTTCAGAAACTATACGTTACTAAGTAAGGATAAAGGTATCCTCGCTTCTGCTTTCCATGTTCTGCTCGATTTCGACTGTTCTTCTCCAACAGATTGATTTCTGATTCGTAGTTTGACGTATGGTCTTGGTTGTAGGTCGATGGTATGGATGTGGTGGCTGTGAGGGAGGCAACACAATTTGCTGCATCATTCATCCGTTCAGGAAAAGGTCCACTCGTAATGGAATGTGCCACCTACCGTTACCATGGACACAGTATGAGTGACCCCGGAACTAGGTTAGTGCAGGCTGTTTTAACTGTTACCATGGACACATTATGAGGCCATATGGTTGCCATAGAAAAACATTTACATTTACACTTAACTAGGTGAGTTAAAGTGTCTGTCGATAGGTTGGAAGTTTCGGAAGGATTTGCAAGCTATGAACCCGATGAAGTGAAATTTTATAATACACTTAGAATTTAATGTAGTAATTTCACAGTTTACATTTTTCTGTAATACTTTGTGACGAGATGTTTTATGTAGTGTTGAGAGAGTTGGATGTGTCTCGTTTGCAGCTATCGTCCGCGTGAAGAGATCCAGGACGTGAGGAAGAGACGCGATCCAATCACTGGATTCAAGGACAGAATCCTGGCTGCCAACCTTGCAACAGCCGAAGAACTCAAGGTCACTCTCATTAACATGTTAATTGTGGCAGGGATGGGAAATCTATGCATTTACAGTGTATGTCAGGCTTTTTGTTTTTCTCCACAACCAATGTACTGTATTTAGTATTATTTTATGGCATTAATTTGCTATTGTTGTTTTATAGTGCAACAGATGCTATTTATGTTGTTTAATAGAGCAACAGATGCTATTTATGTTGTTTAATAGAGCAACAGATGCTATTTATGTTGTTTAATAGAGCAACAGATGCTATTTATGTTGTTTAATAGAGCAACAGATGCTATTTATGTTGTTTAATAGAGCAACAGATGCTATTTATGTTGTTTAATAGAGCAACATATGCTATTTGTGTTGTTTAGAAGTGGAACAGATGCTATTTATGTTGTTTAATAGAGCAACAGATGCTATTTATGTTGTTTAATAGAGCAACAGATGCTATTTGTGTTGTTTAGAAGTGGAACAGATGCTATTCTGTTGTTTAGAAGTGCAACAGATGCTATAGTTGCTGTCGTTGTTTGTTGTCAGTTGATTGATGATAAGGTGAAGAAGGAGATTGATGAGGCCGTGGTCCAAGCGAAGACCGATCCAGAGCCAACCCTTGATGAACTCTACACTCACATCCACAGCCAACCGCTGCCAGGAATGGAGATCCGGACCACGGACCCACACTACCGCCATCTGATAACCAAATGAAAACACTCCTTTAGCCAATGCTTGCGTGCATAATTCACGCATGAATGATTTATGCATGTAGATTAAGTAGTCATGCTACATTCGTGCATAATTCATGAATACGTACTTATGCAAGCGAGTATTAGTTAATGCGCTGTGTATGCAAAGTTTATGCATACACAAACTGTTGGCCTAGGTTTTGGATTATGCAGAAGCTAAAAAAAAACTACATCTGTAGGGATTACATACTGGTATTTTATGCATGCTTGCTTTAGGATGAATGTTTGAAGAAGTCCTGTTTAGGTTTAGGACGTTTTAATCTATGCAAAAATAAGTCTCCAGATGAAGTGTGGGTTCATTTGGAGACGCGTCTGGTCTGAGATTAAAACGGCAGAGTGGATTATGAAGCATTGATGGGGTTGAAGGGTGTGACATTGAAGTGCAATGTTTTCTGTTTTGGTTCAGAGTGGACAAATTAGTTTTATTACGAATGGAAGAGTGTTGGTCTTTTATGAGTGCAGCTGTGGTTTGAATCTCTGTGCGATATCTGTATCCCATCAGTTACAACCCACTTGCGACAGTGAGGTTGCTTGTCTCAAGATTTGAGCTTCCATGGACGAGTCTGAGAAATTGTTTGTCTGGCAGGCTTTTGTAAAAGAATTGTCTACTGTATGTGAACGTTTGATGGATTTAGGATGATGTGGAGTGGTTCGTAGGGATGTCGAGATTGTTGAAGAAAGAGTATGCAAGACTTCTGCTTGAGAAACTGCTTCATTGGTCTAAGAGAACTGGAGTTATTGTGCACTTTACAAGTTTTACACATTTAGTGTTTGCTTTTGTCATCTTGTCAACGGTTTCTGAGTACATGTATATGCTTCTGTAGCTGCGTCAAACACCAGGTCTGTGACTGGGAAAACTGATAATTGTAAGGGGGTTGCGGGCATCTTTTGTTTTCACAGATAATGGTAGACTGTTGTTGACTGCAGTACTAAATAAAACTCCTGTTCTAAGCTTACTCCAAGTGCCTTAATATACAATTTCTAAGGCGCCGTAACGCATCCATGCCTTAACAAGGGCACCAACACAACAAAACCGCCTTACTTCCTGCTTCAGCGTTTAGCCGTTTGGGCATTTGTTGACAGTTTGTTTTATGTTTATAGATGCATATCGCTTTGATGTTTTGGATGTAGTTGTTTGGTTAGCCATTCCTGTGGACGTCCTTGTCCACTTTGTCTTTTAATACGGTTTACTAACTTGACCAATTTCTGTTTCGTTTGGACCAACTAACACTGTGCAGTTTAACACTTAAAATTGTTCAACTCGAGGGTCTGAATTTAATTCCTGAGAATTTTTTCTCTGGGTTCATGTTGTTTATAAGTTGCCGAGATGTAGATGTTTAATAACCAGGCATTTTACGTTGGAAATGTTAATGTTTGGTTAATAGAAGTGTCAACATTTTTTGTGTTTTTAGTTAATGTGTTGATGTCAACTTGAAAACTGCTGAAAGAAATGTTGTTTTCTTAAACCACAAACCGTGTAAATCCAAATCAAACCCGTCATCTGGCACCTGAACAAGTGAAAGTGCCTACTAGCGACTGCAGTCATTCACAGCCACTTAATTCAACTCCTTTACTGCTTAAGATATATCTGATGAAAGAACACCGCTTCTGTAAGCATGGTTTCAAGGTCAGAAAGATCTTTCGAAGCACAAGAGGATCACACCGATCCAGAGATATGGACTTCTTTTATTGCTAGAAAGCCAGTGCAAGAGCAAATTTCTCTAGGGGTCTATAAGAATTCTTAAATACATTGCATTATACAATTGGTTCAGTCATCATTGCCTTTTGTCAGACTTTTATTTCCTCATGATGAAAACTTGACCGAGGAGGTTAACCCAGATACATATTGATTTCATGATTGACAAAATATGAACAGGTTACACAAAACTTACAAGACATACTCCACACATACTGTATGTTGGTGAGGTATTAGAATTAGATAAAATGCACTGAACAAAATGTTTCGTCACAGTTGTCAAAATAATGTGACGGGAAGCCAGTGTAGCTGTGATGAGCGATGACTGGCAAATTTTGTTCCAAAAGGAAACACTTGGTAGATGCAGTAAATCAATCAGGAGAGAAATCTTGCAGAGTAGCAGATTGGGTATTGTTAAACTGAGAAAAGAAGGCAGACATGAGGCATTATGACTGACAGTTTTTGACTGGACAGTTTGACTGGCAGTTCGCAACTGATTGACAGCACACCTTCATGATTGAGAGTTGAGAACGTCCTCGAGGTAATCGGCCTTTCCAATCTTATCCAACAGATCTGCTGGAGAGACTGTGCGGTCGGTTGTTAGTTCAGTTATCTAAAAGATACACAAAATAATGCTACACTGATATAATTCAAATCGTAACCTGTGCCTGATGAACACAAAGGATGATCTCGCTAGCAAACATATTATTAATCTTGCAAGGGCTTTACTTATACACCAGACTTATCATTATTGAACCAGGTCATGAGATAATTATCTTTCATCATACTTTAAACCACAGGACTTAGATTACGGCTACGTTTTTTGTTGTGCCATTGGTTGATGCTTTGTGCATTATATACCGATGTCTAGTTACCTGACTTGCATCACTTCTGATTAGATCGCCTAGATCCTCCTCGATCTCTTCGCTCACTTCCTCGGTTTCGATCGTCCTTGCATCAGACCGAGCCGATCGCGGCGTCTGGCCAAGTGGAGTGACGCTGAACAACACAGAAAAACCACATCCATTAGAAAATAAACATTTCCATTTTCGTTCTCTGATTTTGTTGACAACAATCACAACAAAGTCGTATACTCTACAAACATTACATAATTATCATATCATTTATTCTACTAGATAATATTTCATAGTTATAACATTATTTTATTGCAACATTTCTTACTCATTCATATATTCATTACTTGAATTTGTATAGTGCCTCTTCAAAGGAACTATTCAGAGGTGCTCCCAACCTCAGCGCAGCCATATAGGACCATTTTAAGATGAGAGAGGAAAGCCTGAGAAGGGGGTTCTAGGAATGGAGCAGAGTGCTAAGGGAAGGCCATTCCAAATTGAGGGACCAACCACAGAATTACAACATTATATAATTTATTGTAATTACATAACATTATGTAATTATAATTATTACAACAATATTATACTACATCGAATAGCCAGATTCTCAGTCACTTTCTATTTAATTGATTTCACACTAGTACTTGAAATCTCAGTGTAAAGAAACTGAAAAGCTGTTCGTGAATAATCTGGTGCCCTGCACTTACTTGGATAGCTGGAAGTCAGCCTCATACTCATTGTCACCATCTGTACACAAACAAAAATTGTATTTGTCAAAGCAGAACACAATTGTCTGTAACTCTGTATGTATGAATTCTCAAGAATTACTTTCTAAATAAACTTCTACTCATCTGTCCTTTCCTATCTTACAGTTGATGGTAAAAATTCCTCTAAGTCACTTCCCAGACATTCGGTTCTTCTAATTTCTTTCTCTTGTGTCCGCAGTCTATGTGGTTTCCTGCATTTCTGACCAATCTCATTATTACAGCTATTCTCACACATTACAGTGGCAGACACGACTGTCAAATTACAAAAGGGGACTTCATTAAAACAGAACGTCACTGTGACACAATAATTAACACGGCCCCCATAAAAAAGTTTTTTGGATCTTAAAACTTTGTAATGAATCTGACCTGAATCTTCATTGCGAAGCAATTTCTTGTCGGCTACAACACAGAAGATGAGATTTCTTCACTTGACATAAATCAACCATTATTAATTTTTCTTTTCAACTCAAGATTAACAGCACAGCTGACCACAACAATAAACTGTGTACTACCAGTTGTCTGTAAGCATGTATGTATGTATGTATGATGTATGTGTATGTATATATATCTGTATCTGTGTAAATAGGGGTGCATAGTGCAACCGAATGGATTACAATTCTGTTTTCTAGTGCTTTTGATTGATGTCTAGTGCATTCTCATAATGGTCCAATATAAACCATAAGATTAGATTAGATAGATTACTTGTAATCACTGGTCTAACACCATGCACCTCAAAATCATTCCATCAACAGAAACGGGTCTGCCCTCCAGCCACATTAACTCCAATGCCATTCATTACTTCATCCAGGTAGGGAAACCTAATCCAGGTGTGAAAAGAAAGTGAAAGGTAGAAATACTGACGTAACGTAGACAGTCCACCAATTGAGCTGTTCAGTGGAGGAGTTGAACTTCCAGCCAGGCTGCAAGAAACAACACTGAATGAGGCACTCTCATCAACATGGAGCATACTCATCAACTGATTTTGCAAACCACATCCAAAATTCACTCAAAAACTGGCTTTGCACACCACACCAAAAATTAATTAAAAAAACTGACTTTGCACACCACATCGTAAAAATTCACCACCCCACATCGAAAAAATTAATTCAAAACTGACTTTGCACACCACATCCAAAATTAATTTAAGAACTAGATTTGCACACCACATTCCACATTCAGAAATTCATTAAAAACTAGATTTGCATACTACATCCAAAAAATTAATTTAAAAACTGGCTTTGCACACCACATTCAAAAATTAATTAAAAACTGATTTTACACACCACATCGAACAATGTATGCATGCGGTCAATGTACATACATGTATATCAAAGCATCTTTAAAATCCTAACAACTTACGCTTTTGACTTTTTGTCATCCTTGACGCTTCGATTGCTGTCAATAAAAAAGTCATCATCATCGTCATCATTGTCCGTGGAATCTTCGTGAGAAAGTGTTTTCTTGAAGTTGGCAGCAGATGTTTGCTTCACAGAGTCTTCGTGGTCTACATCTGCCATTGGCTGTCAACAGATTTTACAATAAAATATTGATGCTACTAGTACACTATCTGAAAATAATAATAAAGAATAATATAATTACTATATTCACACATAGCTGAATTCTGACTTATTCAATTCTTTCAAATAGCAGCCTTCAAATTATTCCACTACTTGGTGGGAATTGCCCCATCTTATCTTGCTCATTGTTTCACTGCTTCGTCTATTCCAGGTCCCTTTGTTCGGCCGATCGGGGTGTTTTTCTTGTTCCCCAGGTTCGTTCCTCTTACAACTCAGCACAGAAGCTTTGCTTTCGTCTGTCCTGTGGCCGGGAACAACCTTCCTCATAAAACTACAGCTGAGCTAGTCAGCCTGTCTCCTTCTCGGTTCCGCAAATGCTTCAAGTCTATTTTGTTTGATCCAGGGTTCTCCTTGTTGGGTTGGGAGCACTACTCATGAGTTTTTCCTTGAAGTTTTGCTTTACAAATTCTCATTTATGTTATATTATGTTAGCTCAGAAAAGTTTAACTTAACAGAAATTTTACCAAGTAGACAGCATTCGTATTAATAATAACTAATTCCTATTTCCTCTAGTGCCGCTGTCCAAATCACAAGGCAACAACCAGTGGCACACCAGAACCCATATTGAGGTCAACACCCATAAGATCAGTCCAAAAGAAAAGAAGCAGCTCATGATAATAGCTAGAAACTCTCTAGCACATAGTTGCCATACCTTGCTTTGTGTTGAGTTGGTTTGCAGTTTATCATTCTGTTCGTTTCTAAACCGTCGAATGACTTCTGAGATGATCGGTTGCTGGGATGTTTCTGTCGACTCCGTTAGTTCCAACTGCTTCAATAAAGTCGTTCGAACAATTGGTTCTGACTAGAAAAACAAAAGAACATTCAATCAACATTCTCATGCATGTTAAATATTTTCAACTAAATACAAGACGTACCTTTTGAGAACTTTCACAAAGCCACGTTCTAAGATTCAAGCACAGTGGTCCATACCATAGTCTGCCTGGTCCGTAATACAACGACTGAAGGTTTGAGCCGAAGATTGGCAGACTCCCATTATTAAACAACCCTAGATACCTAGGTCACACCAAGCAGAATTCTACGCTGGTTAGACAATATAAATGAGGACATAACATCAAGGGGAGCAATGGACTTGACAAATGACCGAGGACAATGGAGATCATTTATTCGTACCCATCGCCGCCAAATGGATGGCATCAGGAACTGATGATGATGATGATACACTGTGAAGTAAACAGGAAGTCCCATGACGTACCAACCCGATGTCCAGGACCTCTGCATAAGTTCACTGCCCATGGGAAATGAGTTCCGCCCCTATGTTCCACTACATGGCGCATTGGGACATTCGTTCTAACCCAGATCACATAAGACTTCTTACACAGTCTGTTTCAGCATCGAATACGGCCAAAGAATATTCGAGATTGAAGAACTGGAGAAATTCTCGGACGACATGCAGAATCTGTTGACCTGAGAAAAAGAAACACAGTAAACATAACCCAACATCACCTGCCTCAGGCTCCTCTGCTTATCACCCCACATGTCTTTCACACCAAATTGAAATCTAACTTCTTCAAGAATTCCTAACCTAATCCATCCAATCCTCTGCCTTCCAAGCTTTCTCATCTTCAACGAAACCCGCCTTAGTATCTGCTCTGCCTCCTCGCTCTGTTCTCTCTGGCAACCAGACTCAGAACTTCAGAGGACATCTCTGGATAACCCTCTCTGACATGACACAATGCTCATGAATAAGCTGGTGCCCTGCACTTAGCTTTAGAGTAGTGCTACAGAAGTTTTGAATTTTCACAATTAATCACGGTTAAAAGGTTGCTCTCAAAGACCCACCCAGCATAAAACACTGATCAACTCGAGGAGGTTGAAACTCATTAACAGACAAACACATAGGTCACAAATCTAATCTAATCTCAAGAGCTTCTATAGTGCTACAGTGATAATGCTCAAGGCACCCGTCAACGGTTGCTACCAATCAAGTCAAGAACGGAATCCAACCAGTTGAGCCTAAGGCCAAAAAAAAATAATGGTGTGTTTCCGGTAACAGAGTTTAAAAAAACTGGGTAGGTAGGTAGGAAAATAATTTTATTTTGGTAAAATAATTTTATGCAGTGATTTCCCAAAATTACGCCACTGCCCATTTATGCACAGCGGCACATGCTGTACCAAAGTATATATTTTCTATGCGAGTATTAAAAATGCCTATTTGCAGAATGTACCTACAAACTGCTGTAGAAAACAATCTTATTTATTTCATTTTTGCTGACATCGTTTTTCTTGCAAGGTGAAATGGAAGGGGCATGGTGGGGAAGGAATTATGGATTATGTACATTAAGCAATAAACGTGTAGCAGACAACGGCTGTTTAGGAAATATGTATGGGTGGTAACGTGAGAAAACCGCTGACTTTTCGGTGTCTGTTATCTCCTCAACATCATACATGTGTGTAAATTGTCCATGGGAAACATTGAGCCCATTTATTGTTATAATATTATTAACGCTGTATAGAAAGAAATATGGTTTCCTAACATCGTCTGCTAAGGAGACTGCTTGCTACGAAGATTGGATGCTATGAAGACTGGTTGTTAAGGAGACTAGTTGCTAATGAAGGCAGTTGCTAAGCAGGACAGTTTCTAAGGATAACTGTTGCTAAGGAAGGCAGTTGCTAAAGGGGCCAAGTCTGACTTTGAAACTGGTTGCTAATGAGGCTGACATAGAGGCTGCTTGCTACAAAGCTTGGTTGCTAAGAAGGCTGGTTGCTACGAAAGTAGAATGCTACGGAGGTTGTTAAGTAGGCTGATTGCTTTTAGGAGGCTCTACTTTTATAATGGCACGTACGATAATAGGTATTTCTGATTAAATGAATATGGGGGTCAGATTTGTGAAATAACCCTGTCAAATTACCCTGAGAAAATCCACCACTTTCAAGTCTATTACCTCCCTCTCCCAAACTCCACACTTTAGCCCTTTTATTGCTGTAATTTACGGCACCATTCTTTCCATTGAAAGACCGCTAGTTTCCGAACGTCTCTGCTTCAGTGAATGCACCTATAATGTCGCGATTCTGCATCACCGGCATGCAAAGGCTTAATGTATGTGAAGTAGGAAAAAAAGTTTTTACAAAATTTTCGGGAAAAAAAAAAATTTTTTAAACAAAATTTTCCGTAAAAAAAAAATTTTTACAAAATTTTCCGAGTCGCGGCAAAAAAGTTAGTCGGTCGGGTTACCGGAAACACACCATTATTTTGTTTTGGCCTAATGACTGCTAAGAAATTTGGAAGATTACTTAAAATGAATAAGAAAGTGAAATTCAGAGACCACTGATTTAAATTAAACTAAACTCAGAAATCAGCCACAAGAAAGATTCTCGATCTAATCATTCTCAACAAACAGATATTTTCCAAGTCTCCAGACATGGCCACACCCACCGTCACTGGAAGATGCAAATTTCTTGAACTCCTGGTTTCGAAACGGAGCCTTATGCTGAAACATCAATAAGACAATCCTTCTGATACATTGCATTCCTAAAAGGACAGTTTCAGGGCCATTATTAAATGACCATTGCAGCACAGTTCTCAAACTAAATGACTTGTAGCAAAATGACTAAATGACTAAACAACATAACCTGATCAGGAAATTTATATAGCACCATTACGTATATGCTATACTTTTCTCTATGATCAGGCCTGGCTCGGGAGCGCCTCTGAGTAGAACCCTTGAAGAGACGCTATATAAATTGATTGATTGATTGATTGATTGATCAGACAGACTGCTTCTGAGAATGCACCTGAAAATGCTTCTGACAAAACCAGACAAAACCCTGACTTCATGTTCAATGTTATTAAATTAGTCAAAAGAAGATCTAAAATCTTGAGTACCTTGACGGGATCCTGTTCATCAAGCGCCAGAAACACACTTGCTCGAAGCTGTGCCTAAAGAAATTAGAGCTATAATTTAAAAAATCATATAAATAAAATAAACTATATACATGCAGTCAAACTAACTGACATTGCATTGTGTATGTCTGTGAGTGTGTACAAATGCCATCACAACTTCAGAAGTTTTGGACGTTTTTAAAATGCCACAAAAATCTAGGATTTTGGAAGGCATTGTACCTTAAGCTAAACCAACTTCTATTGCATCATAATAAAATGCATAAATGCAGACAGACTCCGATCTTCTAAAACGTAATGTTCTCAGTTCCGAGTTACGGACCTGTCCAGAAATTGCTCGTTACAGAATGGGTCTGATTATTGATGCAGCTAATTGGTTTGGGTTCCTGCAAAAAACTAGTTGTCCCTCCTGAACCTTGTGGGACCAGCCTTACACTATCTCTGTGAACTCTTCACCATCCAGCTAACCTGCTCCACCCGATCAGCTTATTATCTTGGTCTTTCAAGATCAAGATTTTGGTCTTTCTCGACCCCAGTCACTACTCATATCAAGTTCTCCATCCCAGCCATATATAACAGCGCACCACGATTCTGGAACGATCTCCCTCCCGAATTCTGGAAATTTTCGATTACTCCATCATCACTGCTACCAGCCTTCCATCATCCGCCTCAGGCTCCTCTAACTGTCACCCCAATGCTTTCCACTCAAAACTAGTCTCACCTTTTCAAGAATTCCTACCCCACTCATCTGATCCTCTGCCTTCCAATTATTCTCGACCTAAACGACACCCGCCTTACCAGCTGCTCGCCTCCTCTCTCTTGATGTGAGCCCTCTGGAAAAAGGACTCGGACTTCCTTTTAACTACCCTTTGGAAAACCTCTGACTTGATGCAGCACTTGTGAATGAATACGCCGGTACCCTGCGCTTGGCTTTCGATTGGCGCTTTAGAAGTTTAGAGTCTACGCTGGTTACGATTACCCTAAGTTTGCCAAGGACGCCATTTGTCTCCAGCGTGTGAGCAACGAGATCCCGAAGTTCGGCATCCTCTTCAACCTCTGCCGACATCTTTTACTTTTCTTTAACGCGTTTCTAAGTTTTAAATTCAGAATTTAGTAATTTTCTGATTACTTCAACTCGCACTCCATGGGAACCGATGAGGAAACCGGAAGTAATAAGACCCTGCACTCCGGACATACTCGGAGTAGGCTTAATTGATGGTCTGGAACAGTAGCGAGTATAGGGCCTTGAAAAAATGTCAGTTCATCTTCGAAATTTCTCAGCGCTACACGATAGCAGCGTCAGGGAGACCAACTATAATATTCACTGGTGTTATATCGAAGCAAGTCCACAGGGAGGGTGGTTAAGGGTAATGGTAAAACGCTGGCGAGCGAAAAGGACAAATCCCGCATTGAACATCTGAATAACAGATTAAAACGCTCTGGTTTTATTCAGTCAGATTCTCCTTCTATGAATGTTCTTGCTTATAACGCAGACACTTCACTCTTTAAGGCCGTCCTCTTAAATGAGAATCATTCCCTCAGATGCATGTTTCCTAGTCAACATTTTACGCCCTATTTTCTTAGGGTCAGACCACATGACTTTAACCTTCCTGACAAGGACTCACGAAATTTTATATCTCGTATGTTATTCCTGAACTCTTACTAAGCTATTATTAATTCATATTATAATATCTAGATGTATTTTATTTTCCATGTACACCTACAGCGTTATGTCTGTTGTTAACACATTAAACGAATATATGATGATGATGATGGCGCGTAGAGGCAACCATTATGCTCTAAGCTCATTTATGTACCTGCGTATTAAACCGATCAGTTTTCGATCCATCACCTTTGAAGAAGCTCATTTTCATGACTTACAAGTAGTTTTTCATCACTGTAGAAATGTAGGGTTGAGTTGACAGTTCAGTCCCGTTTCACATAATAAAATCTTCCATTTTCATTTTAAAATAACATGTCTGTCCTTCCCCAATTGCAAAATGGCTGAAACTTCTACACCCCAGAACCCACAATAGAATAATACCCACGGCAAACTCTCTATCTCGTAAAACATTTGTCACACGGATGCTATATACTTAATTTTTTATATTTGATGATCTTTGTACACCAAAGTGCGGTTAGCAGTTGGTTTTTCAATAAAGAATATACTTACTTACTTACTTTCCCCCATGGAACGGGCTCCCTTTGATGCTGCGCTTGCATCCCAGAATCCACTCTGAATCTTTCTATACTTGCCTAAAAACTGTCCTTTTCAACCGTGCTGTGGTCGGGAGCGCTCCTGAGTAGTAACCTTGAAGGGGCGCTATATAAAACTTTGTAATGAATGAATGAATGAATGATACATTTGCCTACGCCCATCAATCTTTCCCCCAACTGGATCATTATTATTTTTGTCTTTGAATGTACAAGTTTATGTATAATGTCGTTTGCAACTCAGACTGTGGTCTACTACTCTGAATTAAAGTCGATACTTACTTACTTACTTATCAGGCTATTCCACTGAAGATACTGGAACATTTTCCCTATACACGTCTGTTGGTCTAATGCCATGGACGGAGAAACTATATACATGGACAACCAGTGCTTTTTTTAGAAAACAGGTTCCGGAACTCCACAAATTCAGAACAATTATAGTGGCATATTTTATGCTGATATTTCTATTTCATATAATATCAATATACACTGAAATTAAAGTATCTATATAATTTTAAATAATATAGGCCATTACTAAAAATTTTAATTATTTTGTAATTGCTGAAAAAAGGTCCCGGAACGCCGTTCCGGACCGCTCCGGCTGAAAAAAAGCACTGTGGACAACCATTAACTATCTAAGGAAGGAAGGATATTCCTTATTAAACCAGCTGCTAAACAGCACTCTGGTGAACAACCATCTAGGTCCTAGGATAAACAAACATGATTTAATCATTTATAGATAAACAAACGTCCAGTTAGTCAGTATGTGTACAGCATTCTGAAAACGAAAGCATTTTTCATGCTGCTGTTGGCTTGTGATAAAGCCCTGTCATCGGATCTAGGCCTTAACCAAACTAGTTTCACCTTTTACTGCAAAACTTTGCTCATGAATTTTAGGCACACTTAAACCAGAATAGAGTAAAACGAAAAACGATTACAAAAATAAATGTTTTACACATTTATTAAGTTCCAAACAGCATGCATCATTTAATACCAAGTGACTCATGTACAGTTATTGAAACCTCGAACATTTTAAGTCATCCTAGCATTTTATTAACTAATATTTTGCCTCAGCAAAAATAATCTTGCTCTGGGTCCATTACAAGTCATTCTCTAAACAACTCTGCTCATTAAGTATTACAGTAACTACAGAACCAAGTTATGGAACCATTTCTGCAACACACACTGGTACATGTATTGCCATGTGTTCCAATGTACATCCGTACTTTTAACAGATTTGACGAAAGTATCAAACGCACAAACTAGTGACTGGAATTTCGATAACATTTCACGAACAACTGTCACAGCGTACAGATAAATGTCAGCCGTTGCTAGATGTATATTCCAACCCAGAGCAGCAGAAACAGAACTCCAAAGCCCATGAAGACTGAAGCAACAAGGGCCACCAACAGCTCCTTGAAGACATCGCGTGTGAACTTGGTTGACGTAACCTCATAGCTTCACACAAAGTCAAGGAAGATAATATTATCTCACGTTTAACACCATGAATTTACACAGCCAGATTTCATTACATGTATGTGCCTAAAGAACTTCTGAAAGAGCCTTTGTTTTAATTTTGTAAATAAATTAGTTAAATCAAAGATTCTCGGGTGTTAATTTATTAATTAAAATTAGAAAAACAAAATAATCTGTGGTTTTAATTTATTAAATAAAATTACAAAAACAAAAGAATTTTTTGGGGTAGATTCGCTAAATAAAATAAAAAAAGAGAATTTTGGGTGTTAATTTATCAATTAAATTACAAACAACAAAGGAATGTTTTGTATTTATGAATTAACCTTAACTAGATGGAAAAAACACACAGCGCTTAAATAGGTTTCAAACAATCAAACAAGAAACTGCAAAAATAAATTTCTATCCTACAAATCCTATAAGTAGGAGCAAGTCAGGTTTTCAGCTTGCTAAGAACATTCTGAAAAGCAATAACTGGCAATAGTTAGAATAAATGTTGGCAGAAAGCTTTGAGCCTTTGAGTTCTACTATATTTCTGACAGTGAAACATCATGTTTCCACTGTTGGCAAAACTTTATTCCTCAAGTCCATATTTGGGTGGAATGCCCTCTGCTCTCCTGCCTCCTATGCCTGCCAAATGCAAATTTTACAAAATGCCCTGAGTTCAAAACCTATTTCAGCACTGCCAGGCCAGGCCGACATATGCTGCAGTTGATCAACATACTGGACAAACATTAATTGTACATTTTAAAGAATTTTTTGGTGAGTTGTAAAGGATACACAAAGAACCAGGCCATGAAGAAGATCCCGATTCCCAGGAGGACTATCGACAGGTGAGGAAAAACCGCTGGGTTGATCGGACTAACATAGCGATTCATTGACTCAATTGCGATATCCTGAAAACACAAACAGTCACAGAACATCAAACATAGGATAACTGTCACATATAGCATTAGAATGTTATTTATTCATTTAATTAATGTCACTCAGCATCAGGGGTGGACTGGGGAGTTCAAGCGGCCCGGGAAAAAAACAAAAAGCGGCCCTAACTTCATGACTTTTATTTTCTTTGTGCATTTTTTCATGCATACCCGAGGGCCAGTGACCTCCAAAGTCATGGGTCACTTTACAAATTACATTATGCAATAACAAAAAACGATAAATCGCATATATAATTTATAATTATATATAAAATATTAAGAATGCGTCAACTCAAGTTATAAATCAATTTATTCGGACTCACTGTGATGGTATTATTGCTGTTTAATAATAATATTTCCAAGAAATTTCCATGATCGATTGTATCGTCGTTTAATGTATATGCAGCATCATTTTTTGACCGATAACTGAGACCACGTTTTCCAATCATTTTCAGAATCTCAATTACTCTTTCCAGCACTTGTCTCTTTTCTTGAACTTCTTGGTACCTTCGTTTACTTTGCTGAGAGAATAAAATGCTATCAATGTCTCTTCCACTTACAGACATTAAATGAGCTTCCACACACTTCTCGTGATATTTGCTGTTTTCATGTTCCTCTATTCTTTGATGCACATGTTTCCAGGAATTCATTCCCGTTGTGAATGAGTTCATATCGTCAGTCTTGCCATATGCTAAGCATACTGTGCAAAACAATGCTTTAGATTCTTTACAGTATGACACCCAATTCCTATTGATACCATTGCTTCTGAAAAATACCCGATACGCATTTGTAAATGGTAGATCAGTTTCACTCACACTAGGTTGTATTGGGTGAAATTTAAAAAACGATTGTAAAGTATTCTGTCGAGGACGTTTGAAATAGTAACTGGTGTTTTTATCATCGATAACTGAAGTTTCTGTCACTTCTTCTGAACTATCATTCTCGGCATTTAGATCTGCCACTGCCAGCGTTGTGTTGTCAGTTAACTCCGACGGCTCCGTAACATTTTCTAAATGTAAGGTGGGAATAAAGTTTGTTGGCACGACTGATTGGACCGAATGCTGATTGTTTTCATCGTTTCGATTTGTGTCGGGTTGTTTACTTGCAGAAGGTGTTTGTTGAGAGCTGGTGTCTTCAGTTTGAATTGGAGTGGCTTTAAATAAATCGACTAGATTTCGGCATTTAGCTCCATCTTTACCAAGAATCTTTAGTTTCTTATCTCTTACTTTCTCCGCACCACCTTTACATTTACGTTTCGGATTTATATCACTCATAACCGTAACATATCTTATTTAATTAATATTACTTATTACTAACTAACAAATTTAAAAGAAATTTTATCAAAACAAACTCAGTGGAAGACGCCGGAAGTAGAATGGAAGATGTAAATTCTTATCTAACATGGCGGCCGCTGGCTGTACGGAGCACTGTAGGTAAGTAAGTATGCATTGCTCTTTTTCAGTTAATTTACAAACCGGTTAACCGAAACTAAAACCGGTTAACCGATGCCGCAATTTTTTGTAAAAAAACCTGTATCATCTGTACTAAATTGATTAAATTATTATATCACCGGTCCTGGCGGCCCACCGGGAATCTTCCCGGTGTCCCGGCGGCCCAGTCCACCCCTGCTCAGCATGTGCACAGCACTTCTGAAACGCTATACGTACGCCTGCCATAAAGATGGTAAACGCCCACCGTATGTTTGTAATTGTAAACTAAAAACTTCTAAAAGCACAACTCGATAGCCAAGAGAAGGCCACCAGCTTATTCACAAGCACTGTGTCAAGTCAGAGGGGTTAGAGAAGGAGAGATGTGGATCAGAAGTAATACCAAGATTGTCTAAGGGGGAGTCGGAGGTGAAGGTAAGAGATGAAAAGTTAGTCGATAGGTGTACGGAAGCCTCGGAAGGGTCAAAGAATTTCTTGATTTGAGTTACACCGGTTAAGCTTTAACATGGCAAAGAACAACAGAGAGCCATCGCCTCATGCAGTCTTCATCCGATGAAAGAGACAAGACTGCTTTTAGTGACTAATACGCCCAATGACTTCCAAGCCATAGGGCCTGTGTTTCGAGTTCTTCAACTCAACGTCGAGGGCCTGTCGGCGGCCAAGCGCACTCTCATCAGCAACTTGGCCCATCTACACGAAGCGGACGTCATCTGGTGGACTGTCCGCTTTGCATATTGCTGATGACGAAGCGGTGCGCTGGCTTAGCGCGAACTGCAAACGCTAAATAAATAAGTGACTAATAAAGTCAGTAAGACAGAGGACCGAAGATATACCAATTTATTTTATTGCTTATCCACTGTTGGCTGCCTCTCTGTTGCAGACTGATCTTCTTGATATAGACCTGATGGGTGCGGGCCGAATCACCGAAACCAGAAATTAATTTTCTAAGTCCGACCCGAGAATATAAACATGTGAATAGGCAGTATACATCGATATACATCGATATACATCAGGGCCACGCTAGATTTATGTCATGTTTACAATTTAACTCAGAATTGCTTTCGGGAGTTCGGCCGTTTTCTAGAAAACTGTTTTCGGGAAATCGGGCTTTTGTGTATTTTCAGCGTTTTCGGGGATTAGAGTTTCGGGGATTCGGGCTGACCCCGATCTGATTACGGCTTGGATTTGGTGGTACGCTACCTTGTGCATTATACTCCGGCGCTACAGTAGTTATTTTTGACAAGTTACTTCCCAGTTCCGTAGACGCCTTAAGACTTTCCTGTTCTCTGACGCAGGCACTGACGCAGGTAGAGAGCGCTGCTGATTTTTGAGCAGCGCTATATAAATGTTCGATTACAATTACAATTCAATTATTTATACACTGGGGCCGCGATATTTTCGACTGCTGCAAACATCGTAATCGTAATCTCGTAGCTAATAAAAAAACAACTAGACGCATAGCAAACGCTTCTATTATTCCATTAATTTCGCTAATAATTCAGCTTATAGGTTACTAAAATAATTAATTTCTTACCATTTTGAAGTCGTTTACGTCTACGTTGCAGCATGAAACGGAAGTGAGCTGTCAAACGACATCGCGTCTGGTTCACTGCCCTACTGTTCCGATGTAAGTAAGCAAGTCACGCTGGCGAGAGCAGCCACGATCGCGTATAGTATGTCATTATGAATTATTGTTGAGTTGTGCAGAAATCTTGAGTACTTTTATCGCTACACAATGACAGTGTATTTTTGGAACAGTTTATTCACAGTTAGATTAGTCTACCCCATAAAAAGTTTGGTTGTTAACAGTGAGTTGCCTAGTAGGCTATACGCGAGACTCTTATGGACTGTATAGGCCTAATGTGTATCATTCATATTAGTGTGACTTAATAATTATTCTGTATAGTCTGACTCTCTGCCTGCTTTACCTCTTTGAATCTTGATCTGGAACCGATTTTGACTCCACATGCCTATCAATTTTGTTTTCATTCCTTCATTCATTCATTCCAGAAATTTATACAGCGACTCTTCAAGAAGCCTACTCTGAGCCTGAGGCGCTCCCAACCCAGCCACGCCCAAAGACAAAGGACTTGAGCAACTGGTAGGAAGCAGGCAAATATTATTATTCCGGGGCAGTAAGCGTAGCGCAAGCGGAACCCATTCCAGGTAGAGGGCCAACAACCGAGAAGGCTCGACGCTGTCTGAGCGAAGAGCTGGCCCGAAGGACCAAGTGCTCCCTCTTAACCGAAGAACGCAAAGCTCGACGCGAGGTTAAATCGGAAACTGGGCGACAGAGATCAGAAAAAGTAGGACGGAGCACTACTAGCGAGACACCGCCAGTCAAATGCTGTTACTTTTGAGTTTTGACTGATCGTCTGTCAATAAGCTATTGGCAGCGACTCCGCTTTTTTGGAGCGCTGTTGTAGAAATATCTAGATTACGATTACGATGGACAATTTCGCCAAGCGTCGGATGGTAAGGTCAACGGCCCATAAACACTGGATAGGCCTACTAGATAGTAGGTCTACAGCGTATACGACTTTGAGCTGTAGGCAGAAATTGCGCCGAAACGTATATAAGCAGAGCTGTCGATTATTTTCGATGTAAATATAGCCTAAATGTAGGCCTATAATATATGTTTAAATGCCGAGTTATTCGATGAATTGATCGGGTGAGATGATCCTTCACCACCGGTTGCCCGTTTGACTGGACGCCACGTAGTGGCGTAAATCACAGCAGACATAGGGGACTGTCTCCCCAAAGTTTTGACTGGAGAAAATCTGTCCCTCAAAGTTATGTAGGCTACAGATTTTCGCCTCTAGCGCCACCATTTAAGGTCCTCGTGCGCGGACCGTGCTATCCTGAGATTTAATCTATGGAGCAGAGGACATATTTATGTCACTGAGAGGAGAAATGGTTTTGCCCTTAACATATATATGCCCTATTTCGTGGTTCTCCTAATTACTTTCAACTGTAAAAATTTACTGTTGTTTAAAGATGGAAATTGGGCTTTAATAGCGAAACTAATTTAACGAGGGATCGAGGCAGGGTGGGAGGTTGCTGCTAGAGCGGCGGAGATGTGGAAAGTCATTTGATTTGGGTATGGTACACTGACACCGTCCGTGAAGGATATCCGCAAAACTGATCGACCTTGAACTCATCCGTCCCTCTTGTCTGCATTTGTTCCTACCCTCTCCACCCACCCCCATTGCCCACGTCTTCACCCTACTAAGGCCTAGATGACGCTATACCCTGCTAACTTTGCCCGGCACACTGTGCTGCACGATGGGTGGGCTCATACTTTCGCCTCCAGCAACTATAACCACTGACCAGACAGCAGTGTGTTTCCGAACGCAGTAGACTGTTTGCTGTCTGTCTGACTGAAGTTGGTGTTTACGACACAGGCTGAACAAAGCACCTTGTAGGCCTAGTTGTAGGCCTACGGAAGATGTCTATGCGGACGTCCGTATTCAGCAGAACCCTCCCTTCTCGGCTGCATTTGGACGACTCCTCCCTCCTCTCTTTTACAGACAGCCTTAGGCTACTAAACGATCCGTGACAAGGCGCATTATATTTTAATTGTTTTTTTTTATAATTTTTCTTTTCTTTTGTATTTTTGTCTTTCTTATTTGGAGGGTAAGGCACGACCGTACGAGTAGGATTTGTTGTCGGGGAATTGTGAATCCGTTTAATTTCAGAGATGATTCCTGCAGTCATCCAATGCTGTAGGCAGTGGCGGCACCTGGGGGGATAGGGAGCTTAGCCCCCCCTAACTGAGGCTCTGCTCCCCAAGAAAAAGTGGGAAATCATTGCAAATCACAGGGAGGGGGGAGAAAGGGAAGGGCTTGGAGCTTTAGCCCCCAAACCTGAAATCCTGGCGTCTGCACTGGAGCCTGTAGGTTATGTTAATCCGCATTTACTAGGCCTTTGATGACTTTCTCTTGAAGTGGCTCCACATAAATTTACAATTACAATTACGATATCTATATTTAACTCTGGTATCGTGTTTAAAAAGTGTAAAGTAGGCTATGACGTAATGTAACGCATGCAACATAAAAAATATATAAATAGCGCCCTTCAGCACTTCGAGGAGTGAAGGCTTCTATTCACGCATGAATTACTTTATTCAACGAACCAGAAGACAAAGACTTCTTCTTTTCATGCATAAAGTACCATCAATATTCAACTGTTCAACTGGCTCTTAAACTGTTTTTGTTAGCAGCAACGAGAAAGATGCGTCTATAAAAATCATTTCGATAATACGTGTTTGTATCTGCAAGCTGTGTACATACATTACAACAACAAAAATTGGTATAAAATTCTACAACTGCTACATAATGAGGTAAAGATATTCACAGTAGCTACTACACTTATCTACAAAACTCAGTACATGCCAATAACAAAATCTTGGGACAGTTCCAAGACAGGGTTCTTCTCACACAAGCATTAGCACAAAATTTAATGAAGTTAAACACTTGATTATATACCAATCAGAATTGACCTGGCCATGATCAATCATGTTTTCTTTCATCTTCAACACAACTAATCTGCTTTGAGAATTATTTATACCACGCTGCATCATACAGTGGTGTGACTTTACATGTACACCTTCATAATACCGTGGCCATTTCCACAAAGTTTTGTAACAGTAAAGAGCTTTGACGTTGAACTGCAGAGATAATTATAATGTTCTGCCCTGTCAACACAAGAACATTAACTTGAACATGGCATGAGACAATTTCATACAGAACTTCCTCATAGTTAACAATTTAAAAAGCCTCTTTTAGGTAACAAAACCGTTTCTGATTGCAGACAATTCTGTAGCTCAGCTATGTTTCAAATGACTGAACTTACTACCAGAAACGGTTAGCTACAACATTCAACAGTAATGCTGCCTTAGTAAATGATACTCTGGAGTAAGAACAGTCCACCATCCAAGTGATGATGGGTACAACATTTCTCTGGAGTAAACCACCACAAAAACCACTTGCTATTATTTGAGTTAAACCCCTCCAATCCCAGCTTTTAAGATCTTTTTTCTAATTCTCATGAATTCTCAACGTCAGATTGATCACATTGCAATGAATTTTCAGCCATATAACCATTAAAGTAACATTTTTGAGAAAGGAGTTTCAACTCTGCTGCCTGGACGACTCCAGATCTCCACAATCAAGAACATACAAAAAAATCACATACATCAAGTCTGTACATCTGTAACATAACAACCATAACGTAACAATGCACATTTACAACACAACAATCATAACATAACAATGCACATATGTAACATCACAACTTCAATGTAACAATGCACAATTGTACACATAACATAACATAACAATGCACATTTGTAACAAAATGACCATAATGTAACAATGCACATTTGTACACAACAACTGTAACGCACAATGCACACTTGTAACATAACCATAATGTAACAATGAATCCACAAACTGTTACAGAACAGTTCATGGCAGTTCAAGTTAAACTGCGTAACTTTGTGAATCTTCACATTTCTCACTCGTTAACTCATTAGAAATAACAGACAATGCCTCTGTCAACTCTTAAATTACAAAACACTGGAAAGAACAGTTTTTGGTCCCATAAAAATGAAAAAGATGCCAACATTCTATGTACAGATCAACTCAAATCATTTACGAATTATATAAACTATTGTTGGCAGAGGTACTTTGAAATCTTGCTACAATGCTGCTGCCCTAGGTATGTATGTAAACACACACATGTATGTATGTAACTATGCACATAATTATGTACACATGTATGCATGTGTATGTATGTGTGAATGTATATATATGCCCATATGTACATATGTATGCAAATGTATGTACGTACTTATGTACGTATGTACGTATGTATGTATGCAACAATTCATGCAAATATGATTTGCAAGTCTGCAACCTCTAATGAACCTCTAAGAGACTGCATGCCCGTATCCACCGTGGTCCGTGTAGTGTTGCAATACGTACGAATACTAGTACTTAATCAAAAGCAAGAAGAATTAAGGCACACACATGTGCAAGTCTTAGTTTCAACAAAAGCATACAAAATTGGTCTTACTAAAACACGTGTTCACCTCACACTTTACCACGAAATCCATCACGTTCAACGCACATACAACACAAGAAACAATAGAAAAAGGCAACTACAATACATACAGTCCGAGGCACATACAGTCCGAGGCACATACAGTCCGAGGCACATACAGTCCGAGGCACGAACAGTACAAGGCACAAACAGTAGAAGGCACGTACAATATGTACAAGGTATAATCAAGTCAGAGCATAATCAACGTATCCTAACATAACCAAACATAAGCACTGAACTTCCGAGTCTCTCACAAGGAATTTTTATCAGCAACATGGCACACTTTAAGAAGGAACTGCAAAGGTCAAACGAGCAGATAACGGGTTCATTTGTCACATATCATTTGTTCCCATCAAGAAGAACCAACAACATAAAGCATGCTATTACAAAGCAACCAAAATGTAAGTCAGATAATCTTCATGAACCCCTGCATAAGTGATACCAAACAATACACAGTAAAATACGAATTAGATTTGGCAATTGTGAATGAGCTGGTGCCCTGAGCTTTCAGTTTTAGAGATGCGCTTTAGAAATCTGGAGTCTACGCTTACAACTTACAGTGCTTTTTGATTCGAAGTTAAATTTGCCGCTAGAAATACTGAAACAGGACAGACATGGAACAAAGGAGAGACAAACATAGAGACATCTTGGTTGTTGGGAGTTTGATGCATCTGCTAAGATCTGCACGGCACCCGAGGTGGTGCCAATGTCCAAGAAACAAACTTCATAATGTAAACCTAAGCAATACTGAGACTTTGCTGTACATCATTGGTAACAAACGAACAACATGCAATATCAGGAGACACGGAGGGTGGTCCTTCTTACCCCAAGCGGTGAACACCCAGATGTCAAAGCAATGGTCCGTTAAAAAATCATAGGTAGTTCACGGGGTAACTGAAAGTGCCAGCGCCAAGCGCTACGATCCACTGAGCCTTGGCACATGTCTTTACTGAGGACTTCTTCAACTTTGGCACCAACATAACATGGAAGTCGCTGGCAAAGTCAGTCACCCAAAGGCTTCTATTGTGTAATTGCCCGTGATAAACTGACGCTTGTTTGCATCATAACTGCTTCACCTCGCAAGTCCTTGCTTGGTAAAAAAGCGTTGCCTAGTAACCCCGTGCAGCCTATCAACCGTGTAATACTTGGTCCTGCAGCCCAGCGGTTGGAACACAGAAAAACGATGTTAGGCTTGAGTGCACATCTTCTGAACAGCTAGTGTATGTGTGTGGTTGTTGAAAAGTCACCTTGAACACAGCGGTTCCAGTTCAGCGGCTCTACCTGTTCCAGCACTGGCACGGTTCTTAGAGGACCGGAGTGCTGGCGGATCAGACCAGTCTGAACACGGTGGAGAATTTGACCACGGTTCGACCAGCGTGTCGGGCGACGGTGTGAGGCAGTGTTCGAGGGCAGGGTACAAATGATGTGGCGTGTCGCACGCATGCAGCGAGGGAGGCGTGGGATAATGGAACATGGGGCTTTCGACCGATCGCCCCGGTGGGATTGTCTCGAAAGGGGCGAAGACAACGGAGTCTGATGTCTGGCAGGCGTCGGACGCAAATGGCCTTTTCTGTGCACGCTGATGCAGGGCCTGCATGTGAATGGGGGACAGAGAGTTACCCCTTTTCGACACTATTGCAGCCTGTCCTTTGTCTGTGCCAGGCTTCCTCGCCGACGTACCGAGGCCAAGAAACGCAGGGCTTCCCTGGAGGCTCGTCGAAACTGGGCTGGCGGGGCTGGTCGAGTCCGGGGGACTCATACCATCGTACTGCCAGATGGGGGCACTGTTTGTTACGTTTGGATGAACGGTGCCAGGAGAGGCGGTTGCGCAGGTGCGGTTCTGATTGACGTCGTAGAGGTCTCGGTCGGGAGCCCTGGTGGCCGCTCGATTCACAGAACCAGGTACGGAGGCAGAGGAGGCAGAGTCCAAGTGAGACTTTTTGGCGATCGTAGGCTGAGATTCGGCTGCTTCAGTAAGCGATGATAGACCAGTGCTACCCAATGTCCTGACCCCTTCCTCACCCACACAATCCTTCCCTTCACCCTTACCCTTCCTGCCATCGTTCCGCACCACCGATTCCCGCCCTTTCTTCTTCGTCTTCCTGACAGCATCCGACGAAACAGTTATTCCATTCGACAGCTGCTGAAACTGTTCTTGTGGTGTAGCCCCACCTACGACACCCGCATGATCCGGGCTCTCCTTCCGTTCCCTCTTCTTCTTTACCATCTGACGCACGTACGGCGGTAGGACGACACCCGACGTCTGAGCATTCGTGACGCTCGACAATGGCTTGACGCTGACGTTGTCGAGGAGTCCTACAACCAGATTGTGTTTGTGTTCTGCGGCGATGTCCCTGGGCAACCGGTCCATGTGATCCGGAACGTCCCGGTTGGCGAGGTTCTCCAGAAGGAGCCGCGTCACCTCGTAGTTGCCCTCACGAGCGCCGAGGAAGAGCGGCGTCTGGTTGTAGTCATCCTGGACGTCTCGCTTGGCCCCGTGATGCAGAAGGGCAATTGCTGCTTTGTGGTTGTTGACTGCTGCAGCCCAATGAAGAGCAGTCTTACCTGTTAACAAGTGGAAATCGTTTTCAGTGGATGACAATCCATTTAGAATCATAGCATTCAATTGAATCCTAGCATGATGAAGATGATAATGATAATGATCATGACGATGATGATGATCGTGAACACTTTTAATGCACGCAAAGTCACACAGAAATGTGATTCTGAGGCATGGTTAGTCAGTCGACAGGCTGAAAAGCCATTAGACATCGAAATGCCAATGAGAAACATTGAGTTCTGAGACATTTATTGAAAGAAAAAAACCCAATAATATTCGTTAATTAATTCAAATTGACAAGTATGCAGTGCGATTATATGAAATACATGTAGTATAAATAGTTAATAACAAGTTTAACAGGAGTTGAAGGTGCCCATCTGTCCTACTGCTCATTTTAACATCACCCCTAGGGAGTGGAAGGCATTGAATCCGTGTCCTTCTGTTCTTCATGCCTGTGTATTACCATTCAACCATCACCCCACATCAAGTTATGCAAAAGTCTCACCAGAGTTATCGGTCAGGTCAACGTTTGACCCGACCTCGAGTAATTCGTTGACGAGGCAACTGATGTCCAAGCGAACGGCCGACATGAGAGCCGTTGAACCATCGTTCGTCTGAGCGTTGATCTTAGTCGACGGATGACGAAGCAACGCCTGAAATTGCAATTTAACATTTATATAGCACCACAGAACATGAACACCTAACAGAACTTTCAGACATTTGCTCTTTGTCCAGTGTCTGTAATGTACAGACATTCTATAATTTGGTAAAATGACTTGCAGCATGGAAATCATCGAATTACAGCCATATAATTAAGTGAAAATCATCTATCAATGGCACTGAGAAGTTGTGAATGAAGGACTTGGTCAGGGTCCCAATACAGTAATCATCTGTTTGTCCACGTTCTGGTATGTGTGTGTGTGTTTCTTATTTAGATGCGATCGGGCAGTGCTCGGAATAACAAGAAATTCAGAAAGTACTGCATGGAAGGTACAGTGAGAAAAGTAGCACGTAAATGTACAGTGCGAAAGTCCTGTGTGAAAAGTTGTGTGAAAAGTAGTGTGTGAAAGTCCTGTGCGAAATTACTCTGTGGAAAGCAGTGCGTTGAAAGTACTGCATGAAACTCCTGTGTGGAAAGTAGTGTGGGAATGTCCTGTGTCAAAGTACTGTGCAGAAAGTAGTATGTGAGAAGTAGTGCATGATGGTAGTATGTGATAGTGCTATGTGGAAAGTACTGTGCGCTGCAATATTTGTCACCAGTGGAATACCTGGACAACTGGAACGGCATCAGCTGCGACGGCAGTATGCAATGGAGTGCGACCAGTGTCATCACGAGCGTTTGAATCTGCACCGGTTGATAGCAGTTCTTTGACAGCGTCTAGCTTTGCAAAACGAGCGGCAAGGTGAAGAGGAGTCTCACCTGAGAAGAACAGGTAACGTTGCTTTAATGAGAATACAATCAGAAGTTACAAAGGTCAACTTGTGAGCACAAGCGAGAACAGCAAGTTACGATGTACTTGTGTAAATCAGGCAAAGGTGCTACATAATCTCTCGATACAAACATTCAATTAGGCATCAGTGGTGGTTCAATGGTAGTCTACTCTACCTGTACATGAGTGGTCATGATTCAAATCCTGGCTTATGCACATTTACATTTAGTTTAATGACAGGTATTCTGTAAACATGCCAGCCAAATATGTAAGTAATAAATTCCACACCTGTGCATTTCGTGTCTAACAGTAGTTACACTGGGTGTTTGCTGTGGTGGGTCCACTTGGAATGACCTTCTCCCTCATGAAGGGCTAAACTAATGACTGGTTTTTTCTCATCAGTTTCTCGTTCTTTAAAAACGTTTACTTTTCCAGGCACTTTATAAATTATTAACACAATACAAGACAAAGACTACTAACCGCTGTTGTCTGTTCGTGCATTGATGGCTGCTCCCTCCTTGACGAGGGTCGATATAACCCCATCTGGGTCTCCTGCCGACGGTGTCTCCACCCCGTAACTGCCGACCATCGACGCAATCATCAGAGGAGTCATTCCACCGGGACCATGGACGTCGACATTGAATGATTCGATGGGGTCGCTCTGTGGCGGGGTCAAGGCCACGATGGATGATGACCTTAGACTGCGACTGATCGAGTGAAGCGTCGTCCAGGAACGTTCGTCGTTGAGGACGAGAGGATCTCCGAAATCATGCTGCACAAAAGAACCAAAGCCATGACCAATCAGTGTCATTGTTCCATTGTTAAGTCATTGTTCTAGTATTTTAACTGTACATACTACTGATGCTGTGAGTGGCTTTTTGTGGCACATGGGTATTGTATTCATCCTCCATATCCTTTGGAATGTACCAGTAACATTTCTTTCTTTCTCATCTGCATAACTGTATTGTGTAATATTCTAATCAATCAAATTAGCACATAAACAACCAATTACCCCTTATTGGGACACGGTGGCATTTGCCTTGTTGTAACACGGAGAAACGGGTTCGAGACTTCTCCAGACAGCCACTGCAATTCCTTCACTTACAGTTGCTCAGTGCCGTCAACTGATGCTTCGTCATTAGATAGTGACGCTTAATAGATGCCTAATAATAATAATACTAATAAACGGTCTGCAGAGTATAATGTTAGTTAGTCTGAGGCGTACCTTGAACCTCTTAGTGTGGAGTCTTTCGAGGCTGTCCTCATCACTTGAGAGGCCATTGAGGATGCTGCCACTGTCTGTGGGTGAGTCGCGCTCTCCACTCGAAGGCGGCTGTGGAGTCCGATCTCTACTGACAAACAGAACAACGCCAAACAGATGATACAGATCCATCAATTTCTACGTATATGTCGACGACGACTGATTTGGTCTAAAACGTCCGGGTTTAATCGACTGGTCGTGGCTGGAAAGCGATGCGTTCTTTATGGTAAAGTAAAGTAAAGTAAAGGTTTCACATCACAGAGTGTGACTCAGAGGAGGTGCTCGTTTCCATCCCTTCACCCCTTGAGCCGGCAATGGACGAATCCCAAGGTCCTGGACATGGGGGTCAGTTCATCGCAGGACTTGCCCTTTACTTCCATGCTTATGCTGGTACCAAACTACACTGCTTGGTGACAGAGGCAGGGATGACCAAACAACTTGTACAGAGGGGGGGTGTGTGATATTATGGTGCTGAAGTTTTGTCAATAAATGGCTTACTTACTTATGCTGTGTAAATTCAGAGGCAACAGTAATTAAGTAGTGAAGAATGGTGCAAGGTGGACTCTGCATACCATAAAAATTCAAGTATCTAGTCTTCAACTCGATTATAATCACGTTGAAGACTAAAAAACTCAGAATTCACCCACAACAAATACCTATAACTGACGAAGGCTTTACCTTGTGCCCTTGATAGCTGACGTCATCCACGACTTCTTTGTGCTGACGAGTTTGAATCCCTCTGGGAACCAGATAGCGCGGCTCTGTGCCCTCCTCCGCACCCTACTCACTATCACTGCCACCACGATGGCTACTATGACGACGCAGACGCCACAAGACACGGCCACTGGTAGCATGTGGTTCACCTTGGCAACAGCACCACCACCATCAGGACCACCAGCATCCTCATCGTCTGGAATGGCTACAAATCACATATACGTTCACATTTAAACAGAAGCATGTTTGTATGTATTTAAGAATGATTGTATGTGTGTATGTATCTATGTATGTATGCATGCATAAATATATGTAAATGTATGCATGTATTTATGTATGTATGCATGGATCAAGGCACTTAAATATCACTTTTTAAAAATCGCTGCAATACCCATAAGCAAGAATAAACCTGTGCTAACAACGACTATGAAACGAGAAGACGATGATGATCTTGATGATGCGATGGAGACACGATAAAGTAGATTCGATTAAATGTATGTAGAGTTGGAGAACTTGCATTTGAAGGACTTGATAGGAATGGTGGGTGTCCATCCAGACTTCTTCATCGACTGATACATGAACTGAGCCGCTTCGTCCGTGTTAGGAAAGCACTGGAAGACGCACTTCGTGTTGTCCAACCTTGCATGCACTAAGCTCCTGCAACAGCAGCACATTATCCGATAACTTATATAGCGCCCCTTCAAGGAACCTACTCATTGCTTATGTATTGTATTGTATCTATATGTCACAGTACCTTTGGGAGGTGCTTAGGAAAGGCGCTATATAACTGTTTCTACATTACATTACATCTAGCACAACGTTGTGGTCTATTCAGTAACGTACTTAGTCTGTATTCTAACGATTGTTGGTTTGACCTTGCTTATCAGACTCCACACAGACACTGGATAAGCTAGGAAGAATTATACAAAGAGCATCTCCCATACATTCCGCTATGAAACAAGGAAGTCTTAGCATGGCTTAAGCACTGTAAGGTAGTGTTCAAATGGGAAAAGTGCTCGGACTGTAATGGGGAGAGTAGGGTTCAGACCTGCCCTAAGGAGACGGTCCCTGAGTAGGGACCTTGAACAAGTCCTTCACTCACCCCGTCCATATTTCTGTTGTGTCCAAGCACAATGCCACATACAAGAAATCATTTCAATACCTCCGGAGAACGCACACTGCATCCACAAGTCTACTTTTATGAATAGAGGAATTGAAAATATTTTGCAAGCAACTGACCCCAAGATGTCTGAGTTGGAAGCCCTTTTCCGTCGCTGTAAATGGAAGAATCTTACGTCACCATTCACAGACTCATCACCATCAACCCCCGGCCATCTGTAGACCATGTCCCGCCCTTCAGGGTCCTTCTTGATCGTCACCCTGCTGTGTAGCAACAAACTCAGTTGCCTTAGAAACAGTGGCGCCATCTGAGTGAATGTGTCGGGTGGTACAAGGACTATGATGATCAACGTTCCGTCTGCGTATACTTCGTCGTCGATCGTCTCTGGTGGGTCGCAATCGTGACCGTCCCATCCGCATTCGACCGTGTTGCAACCCTGGTCACATGACCCGTCACCATAGTGACTGCGACAGTAGGCGTCAAAATTTGGGTTGCACTCGCTTGTACCCTACAAAATGCAACGTAAGTAGTTGTTTATTACACCGACAGGGTCATGAGGCTCTACATAAATGTTCTGCTACAATTACAATTCGAGCAATGCATTATATTACTCTTAACATGATGCTTAACTTCAAGTAACAGAATGCTTATATTACGATAAACAAATCTGTTACATTACGATGAACGCAATGGTTACATTACGATTAACACAATTCGTACATTACGATGAACACAATTCTTACATTACGATGAACACAGTCCCATCCATCATAGAGGCACTCGGGTACATTACACTGTTCATCACAGTGACTGTCGTTAAAACGTGCGTAACAGTCTCTGCCGTGTTCCTCTGGGAGACACCTGTCGTAAAGCCGTGACAATCGGTCGCAGTCATTGCCATCGAATCCACACAGAAGGATGTTACAGTCCTCCTATGATTACACAAACAATCAGAGAAGTTTATGCAACAGAAGGAATTATGAATGCCACACTGAAAATGTACTGATCAGTTTATAAACTGCGGATGGCTCAAAAGCAATAAAAACCCTGATTACAACCCTAAAACTTTGAATGTAGTGGGGAAGAGCAATACACCCACTACTAATCAACCAACATAGCAATCATTATTATTATTACTAAGTACTACTATTAAATATTATTAATTAGTAATTTCTTTACCACAGGTTTTTAATGCACAAATAATTTACTTACTTACCAATGCGACAAATAAATTATTTACTTACTTACCAATACACCAATACAAAACCAACCAAACTACACTGAATGTTTTAAACTTCTTACATCACATATGCCATTATTCCGCTTCTCCAGGCAACCATGTACGAGGCACTCCACATCATCTTGTCCTATCTCAGCTGGTGAGCCAACACCACCGAGAAATTCCCGATCATACACGCCACAGTTAAATCCATTCCACGTGGCAGGACATCGACAGGCGTATCCACCGTCAGCCGTCGTAAAACACGTCCCTCCGTTGGCACATGGATGCGATCGACACGTGTCGATGGAGACACGTTGACATGTGCTTCCAGATGTTCCAGAAGGACAGTCACACGTGTATCCGTTGGGGAATTTCTGGATACATCGGCCACCGTTGCGACATGGAGAACTTCGACAAGAACCGGCAAGAACTTCACATCGACTTCCAGAAAAACCCTAACAGAAATTAATGACAGAATTAGATGACTGAAGTTAGTAAGAAATAAGCATTAGCTATTATAATATATATATATATATACATATATATGATATTATTGTTATTATATTATATATAATTATACTAGTCATTGGCATTTTAGTTCTGCTTGTATTAACACTTTAACTACGAGCTGCATTGATTTTCAGTCGCTTTTAGGGCACGCTCGTCCTTAAAGTGTCCATTGTCCAGCTAGGCTGATAATCTGTTAATTGTTCATCTACCACATCTTGCTTTAAGTCCACGTAATCCAGTAGCGTTTCCGAAAAAACCATGTCTTACAATGTTGTTGTTGGGAACAATACATAAAATAAACATTAGCGAATTTCAAACCTTTCCACACAGGCAGTTGACTCCATTGACTGTATCGACGCATTTTCCCTCGTTAAGACATGGATTGGCTGAACATCCCAACATCTCGCTATCGCACAATTTCCCGGTCCAACCATCTTGGCAGACACACTGGAATCTGTTCACCAGCTGAACACAAGCGAGGGATCCACTTCCTATACATGGATTCGTACGGCATTCGTTGACATCACCCTCACAGCGTGGTCCCACGAACCCCATTGGACACAGACATTGGAATTCGTTTATCCCATCCAAGCATGTTCCACCGTTTCTGCACATCCCAGGATGACAATCGTCAACGTTTGTCTCGCACAGCACTCCGGTCGTGCCAGCACGACACGAACAGTGAAATCCATTGACAAGGTCGTGACACGTTGCGCCGTGTCGGCACGGCGACCGTGCGCATTCGTCGATGTCGTGCTCGCAGTTTCGGCCTTCGAAACCAGGAGGACATTCGCAGAAGTAGCGGCCGACGAGGTCGTTGCATGTGGCACCGTTGCGGCATGGTGCAGAGGCACATTCGTCGGTTTCAACATCGCAGTAGGCACCTTCATAGCCAGGTCGACAGATGCACCTGTGTGATGAGTCGTCGTCTTTACAGGTGCCTCCATGACGACAAAGGCGCTGCAGTGAAACACCTGAAAGGAAGGCAGCATATCAAATGTAACATATTAATGTATCACCTTCAATCCTTCATACCCTATCCAACTCTATGTCTCCTTCCTCTTTACTTGTATTTGAAAAAGATCAAATGCAAAATGATCAGGCCACTATCGGACGATCCCAATGGGTTTGTGACTGTGATCATCACCGACTCAGAAGAAGTAATAGTCTAGCTTCATTCAATAAGCAGAATCTTTGCTGTAGTTATCATACTTTTAAAAATTATATACACGACTGGAGAGTTTTCCTCAAAGGACCTCTAATACGAACGTCTTCAACAACTTCGTAAATCAAATCACAGATCATCACTATCACAATCTTATTAACCATCACAGCCATCACCAGCACCAACCTTTATGCCAAGCCGTGTCATTACACGACCTCATCCGGACATCACAGGCGGCTCCAGTCCAACCGGTTGGACAGGTGCAGTGGAACTCATTAGCCACCTGGACGCACGTGGCACCATTCGCACACGGTCGCTTCCAGTGGCACCAGTCAACAAAGCTCTCACATCGCAGACCGGCAAAACCAAACGGACAATGGCAGCGAAAAAAGTCAAGGTCATCATCACAGGTGCCATCGTTAAGACAAGGATTGAGGTCACACGGACGAATCCTATGCTGGCAGTTGGAACCACGGAATCCCGGAGCACATCGACAGCGGATGGAATTGACGCCATCGACGCACGTACCACCATGAAGACAAGAACTGCACAAGAAACAAAAGATTATGTACTACGGGAAACAAAAGGTAACAAACTCATCCAAAAGGTTACAGTATAAGTTACACATTTGAAGTGCTTCTCTAAAGGTAATGATTGCAAGCATAAAGGTAAAAGCAACACATGTTATGTGCTCCACAGACACTCTCCAGAAATGCAGTGTTTCTTTGTAGGATTGTTCGGCCGAGGGCAGAAGACTAGGTCAGTGTTATTTGTTAACTGTACACGAAAAGACATTAATTAGGAAATTCTATCACGCCAGTGGTGTCTAATGCACAAGGCAACAACCGATGGCATACCAAATCCAAGTCATAATGAGGTCAACATTCAGAATGAAGACTGTAAACTTCATTCATTCATTCACTCATTCAGAGCATTTATATAGTGCCTCTCAGACAGAGACACAAGATAACAGTTTTCGTAGTAATCCACCTCACATACGCCATCAGTATATTGTGCCGTAATCGCAACATATAAGGCATCAACCGCTGATGGTCAATCCTAAGCAACCTGTCAGCCATAAACGCACCTTGCAGTACAGTCATCATCATTCATCTGACAATCCGTTCCACTGAATCCTGGCCGACATTCGCAAGTGTAAGAGTTGACGTAGTCGCGGCACACGGCACCATTCTGACAAGGCGCCGACGAGCATTCGTCCACGTCAACTTCACAGTTTGCTCCCGTAAAGCCGGGTGGACATCGACAAGTGTAGTTGCCAAGACCATCGTGACACGTGCCACTGTTCCAACACGGATCTACAATGCCAAGAGTTGCAGTTTAATGGTTGTGTATTAATGGTGCCACCTTTAAGAGGATACATAACTAGTACAATGTTTCAGTTCAAAAACTGAATGACAGACAGAAATCATACAAATTAAATTGGCTGATCTGCAAACAATCTATAGGAGAGACAGACAATCACACAGTCACACAGACAGACACACAGGCAGGCAGGTAGACAGACAGGCAAACAGAGGGCACAGGTGGGGCAGAAATCTCAAACCAAATTTATGCCCTGGTAGGAATTTG
Source organism: Aporrectodea caliginosa (assembly GCA_020284085.1). Classification (NCBI taxonomy): domain Eukaryota; kingdom Metazoa; phylum Annelida; class Clitellata; order Crassiclitellata; family Lumbricidae; genus Aporrectodea; species Aporrectodea caliginosa. The sequence goes on from JACEVL010000897.1 coordinate 148,886, forward strand.
AACCCCCAACCTCTCGGTTGTCAGCCAGCACGCTAACCACTAACCATTCAATTCGTTTAATCTATTTTAAGCCAGAAATATCTATAGCACAGGCATTTTAACATGTGAACAAATGTTGTAAAATTCTAACAAAGCTTCTCAATATATATGTGGGTGCACAACAGAAAAGCAGTTGACAAGTTGGGTGGGGTACAACCCGAAAGGCATCATCGTACTTGGCCTGCAGTTGTCTGGATTGAGTTGGCAGTGGGTGCCAGTGAATCCCTGCTGACAGTGACAGACAAATGAACCCCACGTGTTCTCACACCGTCCGCCATTACGACAGACACGCCAGGCACCAGAACACTCGTCTACATCCAGTTCACACTGGCGACCTGTCGAATACCAAACACCATCTTCAACATTAATCCGACTGAGGGATATGCAACGTAGAACTATATACTCACTAATGCACAGCTTTTACAGCCTATCACTCAGCTCTGTTTGTTAACTAAATCATTCATTCATTCATTCACAGATCCAGATTCATTCATTCATTCATATCGAAGACTTATATAGGGCCCCCGCATATAAATAAATAGCCATAACAACATTTCTATACGTGCCACGCTTATATTCGTCGCCATCGTGCCTTCTTATGTGTCGCAGCCAGTGTGCATTCTCATGTGTCATGGCCTTTATGCCTTCTCCAGGTTGGACTGTACACCTCGAACAGTCTTCCATAACAGTTACACGCCGTTTCATCCGAAAATGCTTGGCATCATTTCCACCTACCCTAACAGTCTCACAGTGTATTTACAAACTGCTTCATGCATAATTGCATATACTACCTACATTAAGAAATGCTTGGATAACCAGCCAGCCATAATGTGCAATGCTCTTCTGAGCTACTATATAAAGTACCTTGACCACACACATGCACAGTGCAAATGAAGACTCCTACCTGTGAACCCAGCTGGGCAGTAGCAGGTGAAGTCCATGTAGAGCGCATCAGGAACACAAGACGCTCGGTTCTTGCATGGATTGTTGGCGCATGGGTTCAGTTCAACAGAACAGTTTTTGCCGGTGTAGGGAACACTGCAGATGCATCTGTAGTCACCAACAAGATCAATGCATTGACCGTTGATGCACGGATTCGGAAAACAATCGTCAACGTTTGTCTCACAGTTGGCACCTGGAAAAGACCAACCGCATCCAGTGAAACAATTGTTTAATATATAAAAATAAATAATTTATATTTTAATTTTTATCTATTTTTCATTTATTTTTATTTTTTATTATTTATTTATTCATTTTTTTTATATATTTTGTATTTATTTTGGTATGTATTAGGATATTGATACGGGGCCTTCAAAACAGATGACTAATAAATTACCTAAACTATTCTAATGACTTCTATAGCACCACTATCCTATAATGTCCCAGACATCAGTCAATGGTCACTTCAAGTGAAATGATCGCAATTGAAACTCGTAATTCCTCAGAATAGCCAATAAGACAAGATCCATTACATCAGGAAAACCAGTCTACTATGGTGTGCTAATTACTTTACAATACAGGAACGGTAAGAACCAGACATGGAAAACTGGCTATTCCACAGACCACTGACCGGTGAAACCTGGACTGCAGATGCAGACATAACGACCCAGTTGGTCGAGACAGACGCCGCTGTGTTGACATGGATTCGACTTGCATTCGTTCGTCTCCAACTCACAACGGAATCCTTCGTAACCATCCGAACAAAGGCAATCAAACCTGGCAAGGAAATCAATCGAAGTATAAACATACATACATACATACATACAAAAATACGTACATACATACACACACACACACACACACACACACACACACACACACACACACATACATGCATACATACATAAGTCATTGCCCATCAACCTAAAACCCAGCTGCCCAACTGAACACAAGCACTTAGACCCAATGTGCTACACTCAATAGTTCCGCTTACTCCTATATAAAGTCAGCCGAGTTAGTGACCTAATGCAAAAATGTTTCACATCATCATCATCAACCGGTACATCAATAAAAACACTCTGAACTACTTTCCAGTGGCCAATGACCACCTGCTGCTCACCTGTTGATGCCATCCTCACAGAGACCTCCGTTCAAGCATGGGCTGCTGTCACACTCGTTGCGATCGGACGAGCACAGGTGTCCATAATAGCCGCGGGGACAGGCGCACTGGAAGGCATTGACCCGGTCGATGCATTGGCCATCGTTCTGGCATGGCTGTGATTGACACTCGTCAATGTCAATCTCACACATTCGACCTAAAACATTCATCCAGTCTGTGCTTTAAACCAGGCCACACGAAATGCCACGTGCAAACAATTACATATCTATTTCATTCTTCCCTATTCTTTGCTTCTGCTCCTTGTTTCCCATTTTCATATGAGGAGTCTGAAGTAAATATCTATCTACATACCTATCTATCTATGAAATTTATATAGCGCCACCTTCAAGATTACTACTCAGAGGCACTCCTGACCCAGGCCCGGTCAAAAACGAAAGTCTGAAGTAGTTTATAAAAAGAGCCAGAGAAGTCAGTGGGAGAATGGCCACACGTTCTTGTATGCCAAGGCAAAGAAAACGACGTCGTTAACACTGCATACCCATGGCTACCTTTCAAGGCTAGTTTAAGGGCTGCTTTTCATCTTGTGCTGAGAAGTTTGGTGTTTGGTTTAAATGCTGCCATGTCAAAATACCTGTAACTGTACAATGTCTCTCTATCTGTCCTAGTAAACATTCCGTTTCCCACCATGCACCCAGAAGAGCTCAGCCCCTAGGGAATCATCAGCAAATGACCTTCACTATACCCAACAGATCCAATTCTAGACCACAGCGGTCTACTTCTAGCACTGACACACTTCATCACCCTTCAACCCGCTGATGCTCCTCGTGTGTGTGCAAAAAACCACTGAGACTCACTCAATGCAGACAACACACAAATCGCTTCACACCCGACTATACTCTCTTCTAATTCTACTCTCTGGCTATGCCCTCCCCTGCTCTCCCAGTTCAGCCCTCCCCTCTCTGTCCGCCACACGGGCTCCATTCAAGATCCTGTTACAACCACCCAGTAACAATATGGGGCATTGACTTAGCTCAGAAGGTTAGACATTTCAAAGTATTCATCAAGGTGTACTCGTGGCTGAGTCAGCTATATAGGAGGCACAGGTGGAGCAGAAATCTTAAAACAAAATTCTGAGGGGGGATTGAACCCCCGACCTCTCTCCGTTGACAGTCCAACATAAGACTATCCACTACACTATCGCACACCCCTGTCATTATTTGTTTAAAAGTGAGATATATCTGAGAGAAGCACTAACCAGTGAAACCCGGTTTACAGAGGCAGGTGTAGTCGTTCACTCCGTCTATGCACTTAACGGCACCAAATCTACACGGATTGCTGGCACAGTCGTTATGGTTCACTTGGCAGCTTATACCTAAACACGTAAACAGTAATTCATTCAAAGACAAAATATACAACGTCTTAAACTCCGCCACTGCTCGTACTCTGGTAGTGCCAGTCCCAAGCCTGGAGAAAAGGAGGAGGGCGACGCTAGTCATATTTGTTATGAAACACATATTGATTGTAAGTTTCTGTTTAACGAAGCTAAGTCACAACAAAGATGATTAGCATCCACCTCCTTCTTCATATAGGCTTGGGACTGGCATTACCAGAGTCCAGCACAGAACATGTACATTTACAAAACCAACTTTTAAATATAATATGGGGACTACAAAAGGCAGACCCAGATTCCAGCCACTGCCCCACATCTGAGAAATATGGTGGCCAGGCCATTCAGTTGTTCCTCAATGCATAGGCTGAGGGTTACCTGATATTACTAGCACACACAGGGTGTCACGGGTCATGAAAACTAAAAAACGAGCATGACTGCAGCTAGTAACAGCAGTCACGAAAAAAACGTTGCCAGATCTTTATAAAAAAAGGCTGCAAAAAATTAATGTAAAAGGTACAAAAATAAAAATCTGAATGTAGAAAATCTCATCAAAACATGGAAATCAGCAAAAAGGTTAACAAGCAAAAATTATCCATAGAGAACAAGTCGTCTGCCCTATGACCTTTTGTAAGCCCTCCGAATCAAAGGGAGACGACCACAATATAGAACCACGAAGAGACCCTATAGCTATGAACTTACTAACAGTTCCTGTCCTTAATTACTCCTCTCAAAGGGACCAGTTAATTACATTCCTCCTTTTACTGACACTCAAAAGAGATGTTGTCTGATCTTCAATTGTTCACCAGTCGGTCAGACAGTCTCTGACTCTGCCTGTCTCTCTGTCCCTCTCTCTGAATCTGTCTGTCTCTCTCTGTCTCTCTCTTTCTGTCTCTCTCTTTCTGTCTCTCTCTTTCTGTCTCTTTCTGTGTCTCAGCCGCTCTCTGCCTCTCTCCCTGTCTGTCTCCGTCTCTCTGTGTCTGTCTACGTCTCTCTGTGTCTGTCTACGTCTCTCTGTGTCTCTTTCCCCTCCTCCCAGTTCCGTTGGCCTACTGAACTGAAACCAACTGGTTCCCTTTCACCGTCAGTCGCCCAGACTGACTGACAGTGTCTCTGTCTATAACTATTTCGTCTCTCATGTAATCAATCCTGTCCTTAGTCGTAGATTCGTTCCTCATCCCCCAGCGTCGTCATACAACTTTTTATTGTACCCACTGACGTAACTGTTGAGTCAGTCAATCAGTCAGACCTTATCTGCCTGTCACTCTCTGTCTCTCTATCTGTCTTGGCAGATATACTTTGTCTCTTTTTCAGACTCCACCATTTTCTGGCCATCCAAAAAAGCATTGCCTAACTTCATAGTTTTAGTCCATTAGGCTCTGTCGCTGTCTCTGCCCTTCTCTGTCCCGGTCTGTATCCTTCCTTGTCCTCTTGCCTCTACCCTTCGCAGTTGCCGTTCCTTACCCTTTCCTGGCTGTACTCCTCTGCTCCTGCCTCTGCCCTATTTTGTCCCAGTGCCTGTCCTGCTCTGTGTCCTTCTCTGTCCCTGCCTCTATCAGTTTCTGTCCCTGTCTCTACCCTTCTCTGTCCCTGTATTTGTCCTTGTCTGTACCAATCTCTGTTCTCTGTACCTGCCTCTGTCCCTGGCTCTATCTGTCCCTGTCCTTCTCTGTCACTGCCTCTATTCTTCTCTATCCTTGTCCTTCTCTATCCCTGTGTCTCTGTCCATGTGTCTCTGTCCCTGTGTCTCTGTCCCTGTCTATGTCCCTGTATCTGCCTGTGTTAAGGTGCATATCCATCAGACAAAACGCCGCAGTGCCTGATGGCTATGCACCTGTCCATAATATAATCCATTCAGAAACTACAAAAATCCGTCTCAGGCCCCATTGGCCCCACAGACACCGAGCGGCGTCAAAGGCAGTGCCGTCGTCATGCATCACTGAACGACCGCTGAAGAGCTAACGGGTCTGAACTCGTGTCAAGCGCCCAACTAGCCATTAAAATCCAACGAAACTGGTCCAAAAAACAATTTAGTGTGCTCTGCTCTTCATGCGGTTCTTAACTTCTTACCCCACCTGAATACGATTGTCTGATAGCTCGCAGTTCCGTTTAAATTCGTTCCATTCAAACAGTTGCACCTCGCAGGTCCACAGGCGTAAAAAATTACATTTAAAAAAATTAATTAGAACTTCTTCATAAAAATCGAGGTCTTCTTTTTCCTGGGTTTTGAGATTTTCATGTCACTTTTTTCTTTAAATTTGGTTTTGCATATAAGTTTCATAGCAATGGAGATGGGCTTAGAGTGATAGGGCAGTGAGCTTGCACTTCATACACACGACTGCCTCTCAGGGCTAGCCTACAGTACAACGAATCTTTTACCTATCTTATAAGAGAGTTGCAAGACTAACCGGATGTGCCAATGGGACAGAGACAGCGATATCCATTCAAGAGATCCAGGCAGGTTCCTCCATTCTGACAAGGACTGCTCTGACATTCGTTCAGTTCCTCCTCACAGAATTTTCCAGTAAATCCGTCGAAACAGTCGCAACGAAACTGGGCCACTCCATCGGCACAGAGTCCCGAATGACAGTTAACGCCGACACAGTCATCGATATCAATCGCGCAATCTGTGCCATTGAAACCTAATACAAACCAACAATAACAGCAACAGATTCTTTACTAGGTGTGTGACAATATGTACAGAATGACACAACAAGGAATAATGATAATTAAGAAAATAGTTATGCTATCCAATTGGTCCATTTTCTCAAATTTTTAAAAGATTCACTGACTGGATTTTTGGCAAAACTACCACAATGACTAACATGAATTTAATTTAACTAGAGATTCAATTTCTGAAAGGAAGGGGCCTAGAAATGATTCTAGATCATCTGTTTATATGAATTTGTTTCCAGCCACTACAATAATTAGCTAAGATTTTCATTTCTTTATATAGACTGTGGGAAGGGATTACTTCATGTACTCCAACTATGACAATCAATAACAATTACTACCATATTCATAAGCCATCTCACTCAAGTTGAATCTATTTATATCAATTATTATTATTTTATTATTATATATTAAGTAGGTAAGTATATTCTTTATTAACCAAATGCTAATCACACTTTGGTGTACAGACGTCTAAAAAACACAGTTACAAAGAATACAGCATCCTAACGATAAACGTTTTTAAGGTTTTTAAAGAAGAATCTGAGTCTGTACCGGTACACACATCAATTGCAATATTTCTATGAAGAAACTCTCAGCCACACAGATACAGCGAGATGATCTCAGAATAGAAAAGCAGAGCTGCTTAAATTGTGGAAATGGCAATGCTCTAGAGATGAGCATGCTATGGATGACACAACTTATTTAAAGACGAAGTTTTCGGTAATACCTTTGGCGCAGATACACTGGTAACCAGTGCCATGGACAATGCAAACTCCTCCATTGAGACAGGGTCTTGATACGCAGCTGTTGACGTCGATTGCACAGGTTGTTCCAGTAAAACCTGAAGACAATGAAAACGATGATCATCTCAGACATCTTCTCAAATAATGGCAATATTTATTCCAGTGGCTCTCGGCGGCAGTTCAACGAGGGAACACCATCTGACTCTCTGGGACAATGACACCAAAAACTGAATGCTGCTGAGATGGCACTTAAGAAAATAATAACAATGATAGCGCTCTGTATAATAATAATCATAATCCTAATAAAAATAATACATTGTAATAACAATAATAATAATATTAATAAAATTCTAAATGTGTAAAAAATCACAGAACAATGAGGTGTTTTAAACATTCATTTGTTCTGGTGAGTGAAAAAACTAAGGAGGAATCTAAAACATCATAAAATATTCAGAAAAGAGCAAAGGATAAATTATTTAGCGCTGAAAAAATTCCAAGGTTATAAGCAAAAACTGACTGAATTTAAAACAACTGACAGATTGAGCTTAAAAAAAGCCAAACATCATGTTTGTACATGCGAAGTTGAAGGGTTTTTTTTTAGCTCAAATCAGTCAGTTTGTTTGAAATTCAGTCTGTTTTTACAATGGATGACTAAAAAAGGACGTTTACATCAGACAGCTAGCAGGACACTCTCACCAAACAAATTGAAAACAGTAAATTATGTTTAAATGAAGTAGTCAACAGAATTTTACAAAGCAATTCTATGCTTTCACGAGGGACCTCTCACATCCACAACTGAAAGGATCCAGCTGGGAACTGTCACAGCAGCAACCAAAGAGGCACAGTCATGCCTTCTACTGCCAATACACCCCACAGTATTTCTATACAGCAAATGAATGTAAAGACGACCTAACTATGAATGATGACGGTGAGTGTAGTATAAAAAGCAGCCGTTCACATTATACAACCCTCAGGAAATAGATGGTATGTACTTAGGCACGTTATTCGATCAGCTGGGGGGCGGGGTGGGCCTTGTATAGGGTCTGGTGTGCTGTACAGTGAGTACGGTGGGTCAGAGACCTTTTAAAGGCGTACCCTATTTCAGACCAACCAACACATAAGAAATGATTTACTTAAAATGAGCGAAAGAAGAAAAACAGCGGGTTTAGACTATACAATACACAAAACCTAACAGCCATGTTTAACAAAAACTAATACAAAAAACTAAAAGTCTCTTTCACATCACCCCATGTTACTCCCTTGCCTCCAGGATACGGGGAGGGCACTTGCCTGGACGTTTCCCATATGGGCAAATCTAAATCTCAACACTATAGTATACCAATTACTCAATTCCAAGACTTTTCCCAGACGTTAAAGTTTCACACGATTGTATTATTCTAGTTAAATTAGAACACGCAATTAACAAGTAAAACTTTCACGCATAAGCACATTCATCATACAAGTTTTCCTCAACGTCACCAGACATTAAGAACAAGTTACAATGTTTATTAGCGCTTTTGCTAACAATTTATCTTCTTGTCTTTTTACACACTGCTTCACAAGACTGCTCCAACATCAATGCTATTAGTTTTCTTTCCAACTCTAGACCTACATAAAGTTTCATGCTCTTAGTTTCACAAACCATAGCACAGCATAAAAAGCTTTTAAGTTGTCTATTATACTGCATTTTTTCCCTAACTGACACTGCCCTATCATTATTATTATCATTTAGTATTTAAACTACCTGGGTTTAGTTAGCATTTGCTGCAGCTGCTGCTTACCTGGAGGACAGGTGCATTGATACTTGGCCACAGCATCAGTGCACGTACCACCGTTCAAGCATGGGTTCGAAACACACTCGTTAATATTCGTCTCACACTGCAATCCTTCGAACCCTACACACACACACATTCACACACATTCAACAAACGAAAACGTAAAGCAAGGTAACGGAGGAGGAGGAGGAGGAGGAGGAGGAGGAAGAGGAGGAGGGGGACGAGGAAGAGAGGAGAAGGACGGAAGAGGAGAAGGAGGAGAAAAGAAGAGCAGTCATTTCACCTATAGTATCCTGATAAGCAGCCATGTATCGTCTTAGCAACGTCATTTTCTTGGCCTCGGCATATGAGGTCGGATGGCCAGTCCTCTCTCTCTTGCTGCCTGATTTTCCAATAACAGTGTTCGCTGTTCTCATTACGGCAGAGTTGGCTAGGGGTGCAGGTGGAGCAGAAATCTCTACACAAATTTCCGCCCTAGCAGGGATTTGAACCTCTGACCTCTCGATTGACAGTCTAGCATGTTAACCATTAGACCATCGTGCACTAACATAACCCAAGGTAACATTACTACCTCAACTGCTCAACAGCAGTATTTGATAGCACTAAGCTGGTACTGTATAGTATGTATAGCATTTTAAAAGGTGTTGGGTGTATGTGTGCATGTAGGCCCTATGTTTGTATTTATGTATATGAGTATATACTAGTTACGTAGGCCTTATGTATGTATGTATAATTGTATATGAGAGTAATGTATGCATGTATGCATGTACGTATATAGACCTATGTATGTATGTAGACCTTATGTAGGAATATATGTAAATGTAGTAGGTCAGGGTCAACTGGAATGAAATACTGGGGCCCTGCCCCTTGTTCCTCTATCCCACGTCGCCCACATCCCTGTTGGAAGGGCATATTCGTTTCACCTTTATTCCCACCCTGATAAGAAGGGATAAATGGGAAACGGAAAGGACGGACCTTTTTAAGGCCAATTATAATTGGCTGTTGACTAACACAGCCCTGGTGGCTGCAACACCCAACCGAACTATCAGCCCAATAGGAAACTATAATGGGGTTTATAATACTCTCTTACCAGTACGTAAGGCAAGCATGAATTCTGTGTTCTATTTCAGTTTTCGTAATCTTGTCCTAAAATTTGTCTCTGTTTGTTTACCTTGGTTCTGATTTCTGTGCTCTATGAATTTGCTAATAATGTGTTTAATGTATAGGCCTAATGTCTAATGTATACTACTAAAATTGTTTGGACTCAGTTGCCTGTCAACAGCATAACTTAGTCTGGAGACTGGACGTATGTGACACTTAAACGTTGACCGAAATGTGAACCAGGTACTAGGTGCCAGAGTGGTATAAGCTCTTAGCTTGTTCCTGGCTTCCTGTTGCGCAGTGACTGTTTTTGACATGATTTGTACTGTTATTTGTTTTCTGACGCAATAAACGACTTACTTACATAACTACTTAATAGCGCTGTCGATGGAAAAATAAGATGGCGAGGGAGAGGACTGGCCGTCCGCTCTCGTACGCCAAGGCTAAGAAATGAGGTCCCTAGCACTTCATACCCATGGCTGCCTCAGGGCTAACTTACGAGACTGCTCTCCTCCTCCTCTTCCCCCATTGGATGCACTTAATGTCAGTTTACCTGTCGCAATGGCATAAAAGCCGCCACCCACATGTATCATATTTCTGGTATGTACCGAAGCAAATGCAACTCCACAAAAAAACTGAACCCAAGTTACAATGAAATGCAGCGAAGCTACGGAAAGTTTATAATTAAAAGGACGAAAAAATCTCCAGCCATGCCACGTAGAGAGCATGCATTCTCTGTAAAAAAATTCCAAAGGTTTGCTATGAGTGACTTATACTGTCAAACATCCTGTCGAGTCAACAGAGGTCGCTTTTAATGAAAAAATATGAATAAACGTCGTTAAACAAGCCATCCGTCAGAAGCCAAAAAATCAGTTTAGATCTTACAAGCACCTCGATTTATCGTAACGCTGTAATCATTACATCAGTTTACCTGCAGACCAAAGTCGTTTAACATATTGTAGCCTCCGTAGTAGGCCTACATCTATCAGAAACTGTTGAATGGCAGAGTTGCGTTAAACTGCGTGCGACACATTTTGTCTGCCATTCTACACACGCTGCATTGATCTGATAAGTGGAGACATTGCGTGCACTGGCAACATTCCTCACGCCAACCATTCACGCCAGTTAACAAATTCAACACTGCGACGTTTAAAATGTCGTCCCCCATCATTATATATTATATACACGAAGTAAATGAATATAGCTTTGAATACGTGAATGTGTAGTCACGAGATGCATCTGATAGCCAGGGTTTATAAAAGATTGAAAGAAGAATGGCAGGAGACAAGATGCAAATGAGTAGTTACGCTGAAAAAAACCCATAGATCACAGTTGAACATCGACTGCGCAAGGCTACGATCTATTTAGCACCAACGGACAATTGTGAAGACACAACAGAAAACAAGTTTAATAGCAGGACATGAAATAACACCAACAATCCCCCAACACATATGGACTACATAATAGAATATCTACATACCAGTATATTGCAAAAACTGTCAAAATATCTGTTGAACTTTCATGGGGAAAGCCCTCTACCAAGAACTAGCAAACCATGCAGAAGAAAACAATAAGACCACAGAGTCATGTTAAACATTTCCCTCCAATATTTAAACAAGATAATTTCATCCTTTCGCTGTTACATATAGTCAAGTGTTTTGCTGGTACATGCATGCATAGTTTATTGTTTCGTTGGTACATATACCGTAGTTTATTGTTTCACTGGTACATATACCGTAGTTTATTGTTTCACTGGTACATATACCGTAGTTTATTGTTTCACTGGTACATATAGTCTATTGTTTCACTGGTACATATAGTCTATTGTTTCACTGGTACATATAGTCTATTGTTTCACTGGTACATATAGTCTATTGTTTCACTGGTACATATAGTCTATTGTTTCACTGGTACATATAGTCTATTGTTTCACTGGTACATATGGTTTATTGTTTCACTGGTACATATGGTTTATTGTTTCACTGGTACATATAGTTTATTGTTTCACTGGTACATATGGTTTATTGTTTCACTGGTACATATGGTTTATTGTTTCACTGGTACATATGGTTTATTGTTTCACTGGTACATATGGTTTATTGTTTCACTGGTACATATGGTTTATTGTTTCACTGGTACATATGGTTTATTGTTTCACTGGTACATATGGTTTATTGTTTCACTGGTACATATGGTTTATTGTTTCACTGGTACATATGGTTTATTGTTTCACTGGTACATATGGTTTATTGTTTCACTGGTACATATGGTTTATTGTTTCACTGGTACATATGGTTTATTGTTTCACTGGTACATATGGTTTATTGTTTCACTGGTACATATGGTTTATTGTTTCACTGGTACATATGGTTTATTGTTTCACTGGTACATATGGTTTATTGTTTCACTGGTACATATGGTTTATTGTTTCACTGGTACATATAGTTAATTGTTTCACTGGTACATACCATCCATGCAGATGCACCTGAAACGTCCCACTTCATCGAGACAGGTTCCGTCATTGTGACAGGGATTTGAAGCGCATTCGTTGATGTTCAGCTCACAACGTGGTCCGGTGTAACCAAGGACACAGTCACAGCGAAACGATCCGGGAGTGTTAACGCACAGTCCACCATGTTCACATGGTGACAGTTCACCTGTCACAGAATGAAGACGCATTCTTCTAATTAACATTATTACTGTTAATTAGAAGCTTCTGTGGCTCCAGTATCTACTTCACAAGGCATCAACCAATGGTGCTCTGAAACCAAGCTATAATTGCACAATCCTTTCTCCAGATAACTGGTTCATTGTCTCACGATTTCAGCTTTGACAATTATTATTATAGTAATCACGGAACTTAGTACGTTATCAATATGAAATATTCATAATGTATATTGAAGTTCAAATCACATAATTATTATCAATATCAGTAGTTTTACATGAATTATCATCATGAATACTGATGAAGTATACTGAAGTTCACACCACATATTATCCATACCAATATTTCTTACAAACATTATCAACATGAATACTGATAGTGTTTACTGAAGCTGATAACACCATATATCGTTAATATCAATGCATACAAGTTGCCAGATCCTACATTAATTTTTATTACAACGACATAGAAACTGAATTGAAAAACCACAGAGTCTGCCGGCAGAGACCAAAGGTGGTTCCAATTATAGCCTCAACGTAGAACATCTGGGCCACCCTATCTGCCCCACCTTACCTCCACCCCAACCTACTAACCCTTCGCACAATAGGTACTCGTGAACAGTGAACGTTTTTCAATGTCGTGCCACATCGATAATCTTACATTTAGCAAACGTCTTGGGGCCCTGGACCCTGGTCCACCTGGGTCTCATTATCCACTGCAGTCTCACAGCTTACTGTAACGACACTAACATCTCCACAGGCTTAGAAAAATCATCATCTCATCATCATCGTCGTCGTCATCATCATCAGTTCCTGACGCCAGCCATGTGGCGGCTATGGGTACGATTAAATGATTGCCAGTCATTTGTCAAGTCCATAGCTCCCTTTAGTGTGAGTCCAAGTCCTTCCTTGGTTGCTGTTCAACACACTGTGTCATAACAAAGATGATCAGTGTCGCCCTCCTCCTTTCTCCAGGTTTGGGACTGGCACTACCACAGGTAGGTACTGGCGGAGTCCAAGTGACGTTATGTCCTCATTTATATTGTCTATCCAGGCCTGCCTTTGCTTATCAATCCTTCGAAGGCCACCAGATTATTTAATAACCAATGGTGGATCAAGCAGGACCATTCCCGCCATCACCCCATTTTGTTGTCGACTACATTGAATTGCCCCTGCAAACTGGTTTTGGCGAGGGTTACCTAATTAAAAAACGATCATCGAACACCCTGGCAAGCTAACAAGGACACAGCTGGAAATCTGTCGAATGTAAAAGAAAAGTCACAAAATCTAATTATTGTAACTGTAGAGTGTAATTAGTAACTTCACAAATCGTTTGACCGAAAAACAGTTGAGAATTTTGAGGTGACAAGAGATCCCCAATTCCCCATATGTCAATCCACATATCTGTATGTGCCCATCTGTATTTGTTAGGTTTGAAGTGGCGCTATATAAATCTGCCATTAAAATCGGACGTGAGCTGATGAGCTTACTCTGTAGGCATTCGTCTGGGTCTACTGTGCAGTCGCTGCCGAGCCATCCTGGAGGACAGGAACAGACGTAGTGACCGTCAATAGGAGATGTCTCACAAAGGGCACCAGAGTGACACGGATCACTGGCACAAGCATCGTTCAGATGACAACGCAAACCTACAATTATAGTAATAACAAAAACAACAATAACAATAATGATAGTAGTAACAATAATAAATTATAATAATGGCACCTTCACAACATACTCAAAGCTTGACCACGTTTTTGTCATTCAGTTTCTTAGAGCCTCAGGGATTTTCTTTACCTCGGGTGAAAAAACATTAAAAATGACAATAATAATAATTTAATAATAATAATACGATTTATATAACTCCAAAGATCATTGGAGGAAAAATTAGTCGCTGTATTTGAGTTACAAAAATCATGGGCAAGGATTTAGGATGATCACAGTGAAATCTCAACAGAAATTCCTCACTGTTGGGGATTTGAACCCCAACCTCTCCACTGACAGTCCAGCACTTGAACCACTAGACTATTGCACAGTATTGCCTGAGTATTCATGTGCACATTTTTTCTAGCAATTAACTGTGAATTATAAAGGCCAAGTGTGGCTTCTTACCAGACAGAAAGCCTTCGTCTACAGCAGACAACAGAGGAATGCAAATGGCCCAGACAGTATATGCATAACCCACACACAATGCACACATACACACAGACATTAGAATTTAAGCAGATAGATGTCTACGGAGTATAGACAAACACACTACGATGAATACATACAGACAGATAGACGGACAGACAGACAGACAGAGGAATAAAAAGAGATGACTTAGACCAGGGCCTTGAAGTCTGAAAACGTCACTTAATTAAATCTCTCTTGTAGCGACAAACAGAAGAACCTCTTGGGGGGAGGGGTGACCTCCTCCCCAACCAGCGTCGCCATCCGAAATCCTTGCTCATGCAGAGCCACTGAACAGCTCCTCCACATCGTCAACAGCATCTCTAGTATAGGCTCCCCAGCAGTTATCGAGATTCGCCATTCGCCATCAGCAGGCAACGACTGGAGGACACGTCAAGTGGTATAATATCGGATTCCCATGGCAGGCAGTTCCCTCCGATCGGTCGGCCCAGGCCCCGGTCGTCTACCCCTCTGCCGCCTATGGCGAGGGTTCTTCACTAGTAAAATATTTACCCTAGACATTCAACGAGGCCAGAAAAAGACTCAGTCTGCCTCCGTTTTATAGCTGTATATTATCTGTCAAAATCTGGCCGAGGACTAGGAGTGATCGGGAGACGCAATCTGGACACACAAGAAAATGAATGTGACACGATAAGATCCGAGGATTTGCACTACTCGTCCCAGACACTATTTGTTTATGTAATTTCTTCGATTCTGCAAAGACCCTTCATCCGCGGTCCTCCCGTTCAACAACCGAGGTTCAACTGAAGCCATCCACAGCAGGGAACCCTCGGCTCAGCCCACGTGGTATAGGCCTTTTACCTTTTACGTGTATATGAAGGAAATGTTACTGATAATAATCATTACCAGTCATGACAACAGTGGAAGAGAAGGAATAAAAAAGAAACCAAAATAAGAACTGAACAAATAAAGAAATGAAAAGAAAAGCTAGTCCTGAGAGACAGTCATGGTTATGCACTGTTAGCGACTTCATTTTCTTAGCCTCGGCATATAAGGGAGAGAGACCGACAGACAGAAACAGAGAGACAGAAACAAAGAGACAGAGACAGGGATAGACAGACAGACAGAGAGAGATATACACACACAGACATGGAGGCAGAGACAGACAGATACAGAGAGACAAGGACAGGGGCAGACAGACAGAGATAGACAGAGACATAGATGGACCGATGGACAGACAGAGACAGAAAGAGAAACACAAACACAAAGACAGAGACAGGGACACACAGACAGAGAGAGATACACATACAGACATGAAGGCAGTGACAGACAGATAGAGAGAGACAGAGGTCCGAGATGGGCCATAAATGTCGTTAATGAATCTGTCCAGTTCCCAAGACCCCGGTGGTTCCGCTAGGGAGTAGGGAGGGAGAGAGACGTACGTCGGCCCATTATCAC
The DNA here is from genome assembly GCA_020284085.1 of Aporrectodea caliginosa. NCBI lineage: Eukaryota > Metazoa > Annelida > Clitellata > Crassiclitellata > Lumbricidae > Aporrectodea > Aporrectodea caliginosa. The sequence continues at coordinate 164,915 of JACEVL010000897.1, forward strand.
TTATTTATCTTCCCTCTTCATATTTATGGAACTCATAAATTATACGACCGCTTCTCAATGACTCCACTGAAAGACGTTGTCACAGAACTCCTTCTGGTGCCAGACAGTCTACACATTCCTCTAAGTGATTCCAGACGTACCCTTAATCACCAATCAAGTCAATTTTCCACCTAACGAAGACCGGCCAAATAGCCCCCGCTTGACCAGTCAACATACCTAAGGGCTCGAAGACTGTCAATACAGACTGGACATAATGAGGCCGTGATTTTTCCACTCAACCCGTCCAATGCAATCCGATACGTCTACATATACCTGGAGGGAATCACATTAATAAATTTCAAACGGAGGCATGCAGCCAGAGGACCGTCTAACTCATCAGCAACTGAGCCCCAAGTGCTTACCATAATGGCCTCGCCAAAGCCGCGCAATCCCCGGATTTTATTTGCATTTGATTCTCCTAGGCTCAGCTGCATGCCCAAAGGCTGCCGTTAGAAAAACAATCAAACTGAGCGTGGGAAAATCTTCCGGCTTATTAAATCAGGCGCTACTAAACAATACCATCCACTACTAGTTTTCTATTGGCATTGTTTTGCGTATCGATTAAATTTTTTAACGAAATTCAACAACACAGACGCGGTGGTCTATCGGCAACGGGTCTGGTCACTTACTGAGCGGTCGCGGGTTCGATTCCACGTAACGAACCGGGTCTAGTTGTTTCGCCACATCCGGCTCTATCACCAAGTAGTATCTTATCTTTCTCAGCTTTCAAAATCGTACGTTCGTACTCACTTAGCGACACTGAAAGGATGGAGGGATGAGCTGGCACTAGGTTTGCCAAGGCATTCTACGAAATTCTGATATCTCTGATCTATCAGATTTCAATCTGGCATCTCCAGCAGATTATGATTTCTAAATGCAGTTTCTCATCACATACTACCATTTCTGCCACTACCCCACCTGTGGAGGCGGTGGTAGTGCTAGTCCAAACTCCCAAGCCCGGAGAAACGAGGAGGACGACGCTAACATGAAACAATGTCGTTAAGCAGCAACTAAGTAAGCTATTCCATCGAATGAAGCTTTGCATAGTCTGATAAAGGCGCCATAGAAGCCGTCAGAGTGGATTGGACTCCATGGGTCACTGACCTGTCTTTCCTGGAGGGCATTCGCAGACGTAGGTTCCGATGCGGTCGTGGCACGTCCCTCCGTTGTAGCAAGGTCTCAGTGCACAGTCGTCGATGTTGACGGAGCAGTCGGACCCAGTCCATCCGTTCATACAGATGCATAGGTATCCACCCACCTGGTTGGCACAGGTGCCACCGTTCTGGCACAGCGTCTCATCAACGCATTCATCCGTGTCATCAGAACAGAACACACCTATGGCAAAACATCGATACCACACATGTTCAACGTATAATTACAAATTGGTGCATTTAAGGCGGAAGGAAGGTAGGTAGTTTTAACAGGGAGTCTGTATAGGCCTACTCGGATTATATGTATGTGTGTATGTATGTATGTATGAGCACTTGTTATAGCGCCCCTTCAAGATTTCTACTCAGAGGCGCTCCCGACTACAGTGCGGGCACTGAATCGGAGTTTCACGCCGAAGCGCATGAGCAATTGCGAGTGAAGGACTTGCCCAGGGTCCCTAAGCAGCGGCTTGAGGTGGATTCGAACCGCAACCCTCCAGCTGCAAGGCACCAAACATACCCCTACACCACCGTGCCCCACAATTTTAACCAGAGCTTAGAAGATATTTCGTGCAAGTGCTGTGGAAGATGGCTGGAGAAGGATATAGGAGTGTAAGTGTTAGTGTTGTGAGGCGGAAAAATTGTCCGGAAAATTTCATATTTTTCCGGAAAATTTCGGAAAATTTCCAGTGTTTTTTCCGGAAAATTTTCCGATATTTTTCCATCAATATAATATTACTAAATAACAATTTAATTTATGCATAATAATGTTTAAACATCATTCACTGTATACTCTCTTATGTACCGGGTAGTTATTCCTGATGTTTATTCAATAGATGGCACTGTGGCAGTGTTAGTGCTTACTGTTCAATGTGTTCACAAGTCCCAACAACCAATCAATCAATCATCATTTATTGTTAACCTTTCGAACAGTGCATTTACAATAAAACAGTTTTCATCGTCAGGGTAACAAGGGGCCCTGAAGGGATAAGTATCCGACTAAATTATGGTCACCCATTACCAGATAGTAAAATCTAGAGGCAGTTGTGATTGCTATCTAGTTCAAGATATCTCGATTATCACTAACAACATATCAAACATATCTCGATTATCAAACATATCAAACTGAACCTCTAATGAACAGTACTTAATCTTAATTTTAATTCTTTCAAGGTGAACATTGCCTGCATTGACAGAAATACTGTAAATTAAAGGAACTTTAAAAAACAGAAATTTTCTAGTGTCGTCTCATACTGAAATCTGACATTATGAGTTAAATGTATTTTTCCGGTTCTGCGGAAAATTTCCGGAAAATTTCCGGAAAATTTTCCGCAAAATATTTTTCCGGAAAAGCTACATCACTAGTAAGTGTATAATGTATATATATATAGATATATATATATATAATTATTAATTAGTAACTTCTGTTGTGCCGGTGTCCAATGCAGAAGGCATCAGACGCTGAGCTTATGGCATATCAAAACCATGATATATATACAGGGTGGGCCAGAAGTATTTGTTCAACTTTGAAGGCCTATAACTTAGGCAGTTTAGCAAGTAAGTGTATGCTTAATGCATCAAATTAAAGGTTGTTATATCAGCTATAAGTCCGACAAATTTCATTACGGTAGCTTGCACTACGCGCCATATAATTATTGTGTACCGCACCTACCTTGTTTTCTGACGTAAACAATAATTTCATCATGGCGCCGTTAACAGAAGATGACAGGACTTTGATTCGAATTTTAAGAATTGAAAAACATTTAAATGCATATCAAATGATGAATGAATTTCCTGCTAGAAACTGGAGTAAAAACAATCTCAACCGATTAATTAGACAAATTGACGCGAGTGCAAGTTCTAAACGTAAACCTGTTACTGGCCGTCCTCGTTCGGCACGTACCGCTGACAACATCGCTCGTGTAGCTGAATTGATCTGTAGCCAAGAGGATAATCCAGGCACAAGCAAAAGTCCTCGTGAGATTGAGCGCGAGACAGGAATATCGCGAAGCAGCGTACGGCGTATTGCTAAGAAAGATTTAAATTAAAAAATTTTCCGTCGTCGTGAGGTTCAACAACAGTGTCAGATGCCGATACTGTAAAACGATTGAATGCCTGCAAGCGACTCAAACTGCGCATGACACCAGAGAAGATCAACAAAACTTGGTTCTCTGACGAGAAAATATTCACTGTCCAAACACCAACAAACAGTCAAAACGACCGTGTCTATGCAAGTGTTAATCACAAACGTGATGTCACACCAGCTCGACTTCTGAAAGGCCGTAAACACTTTACTCAAAGCGTCATGGTTTCAGTGGCTGTCTCCAATCTCGGCAAAACTGCTCCATTCTTTGTGACACCCAAGGCCAAAGTGAACAGCGTGTACTACTGTGATGAGGTACTTGGACGTGGATTACTGCCAGATATGCGTTTGAAGTCTGGAAATGATTTCGTTTTTCAGCAAGACGGAGCTCCCGCTCATCGTTCTCGTCATACCGTGGAGTTTTTGATCGCGAACGTTCCTGAGTTCATCGAACCACATAACTGGCCGCCTAATAGCCCTGACTTAAACCCCGTTGATTACTCGATCTGGGGTGCTTTGCAGCAACGGGTTTATCGTGAACGGATAGTAAACGTCGAGCATCTGAAGCGCGTCATCACTCGTTGCTGGACTGAGCTCAGCCAGGAACTCATCAATTGAGCCATAGATCAATGGGCACGTCGCATTGATGCAGTCATTCGAGCTCGTGGAAGACACATTGAATATTTATTTGATTAAATAATTCTTGGATTTCTTAATGGCTATCAATAATGCAAAATTGCAAAGACTAACTTTCCCAGTATTGTGTTTTGCAAGATAGACGAATTAAAATCATTGTAAACTGATACATATTCAGTACAGTGATTTTACCCAATTATTATTAAAGCTAAAAATGTAAATTTTTGAGCAGTTGTAGCTGATATAACAACCTTTAATTTGATGCATTAAGCATACACTTACTTGCTAAACTGCCTAAGTTATAGGCCTTCAAAGTTGAACAAATACTTCTGGCCCACCCTGTATATATATATATATATATATATATATATATATATATATATTTCACACACACACGCACACGCACACACACTCCTTGTATCATGTAGTTGTATTGCATGTCAAACACTGAAATTGGAGACATAAATCTGGAGAGAAACCCACTGCAGGGGGTTCATTGGACTGCCACTGACTGGCACCATAGTAATATGCACATATGACAAACTGCACACTGAATATTTCAAATGCCTTTATTTAAAACCCAAACACATACATACACATTGGTATATATTATACACATCGGTATATATATACTATACACATATATAAATGTGTATGTTTTGTAGATGTATATATATTATATACTATTGTATACACATGCCGTTGTGTATATAAATATATGGCATTTGCGCGATATATAGCACATGTGTATGCCTGAGGTCACATGTAATTACAGATTATCCGGACAAATCGCAGGCGGCTGCAATTGTACAGCTGTCATCCGGGGCTGAAGGCGGCTCACTGTTAAACTAGACGCAATTAACAGTGAAACTCAACTACACGACGTCATCTCTTATTATAAAGCCCTGTACGGTCAACCGCTTACAAAGGGCGGCTTCGCTCTTTCAACTCAATATTCCGCACAAAGTGCCGTCCGATACAGTTCCACAAAGGAAATCATAAAGCGCGGCTCGGTTTACAGCTCTGAGAGCAACTGTACATTCAGAGCTCACGTTAACAGTTATGAACTCATTCAGCTCTAGATTGAAAGGCAAGAGGTCACAGGAATTGCTGTGGAATGTGTTCATTACAGCGCAGCAACCCGTCGTAGCACTATGCAGATCTTTAACTCTTATGTTAATCCCTTTATATTAATTAATTATTCAATGCTCACAGAGAACAAAAAATGTAGTTCAAAATAATGTTTATTTAAACGTCAAATACATATTAATTTTATATAGAATCTCAATCATATAGAGATGGAACAAATACTCTAAAGAAATTTCATCTATTTAAGTAAGATGTAATAAATGGTTTGTTTATTGGGGAATCTAAGATGTAGCCTAATTAGTGTGAAATACAAGAAGTTCTAATTATTATTATTAACAGAATGCTTCATTTGACTTTCATTACAGTAAAGTTCTTTGGGTTTATTTAATTAATTAATAAATAAATAATAATAAAACCATAATTATGAGGGCTAGCCATTCGGCCCATTCCAGCATAAAGCTACTCTAATGTCTGTAATCTTGAGGAAAAATAATTATGTTTGGCAAAATAAAAAGTAATTAGGGGTTACTATAAATGGTTACTTGTTCAGTGGATTGTAAGGGTCATTTTCAAACAAAGGGGTTATTCAGAAGGGGAGCATAACGTAAAGGCAGCTCACAGGGGTATGAAGTACTGTACAGTGGGGACTGCATGGACCTAGTTAGCAATCAATGGGTGTGCCTGGGGTGAGGAACAGCAAGGTGTAAAGATCACACCCAATCATCTCTCCTCTAGACAAATAGGAATCACTTAAAGACAGTCTGACAAAGGGGAAGTGCCACCAGCCCACCACCCCAAGGCCAGACGAGAACAATATCCCCTTTTAGGCAAACATGGGGTCGGAGGGGGTTGACGGAGTGACACCCTGGCCCACCCCCAGACAGCCTGGCTCCTGTCATCCCAATGATGTTTGTTATATAACCGTATACCCTCTATGGTCGTTTCGATCCTTGAGTGCCTCCCCCTCTATGTACGCAGCAGCGTTTCTTGTTTGACATGTAAAGACAACCTGGAATGAAGATTTGCCAGCTGACACTGCTTATTTCTACGACTCAATGAAATGGCTGTTCCTTTGAGCAAACACTTCAGTCTCTAACGGAACTCAAGGAGGCCTTTGGAATTCCGTTCTATCATCTGACATCAACAAATAGCAGTCAAAAACATCGTATACCGTCACGTCTCCCAGGTCCTCCTGGCACAACCTCACTCCCCTTGCACATATAGCCAGACACACAGCCACACATGCACACAAACGGACATACAAAAGTGCATACACACATGCTTCATACTGTGGGATTTACATCACCCCTCCCACATATTCACCTTCTCTATATCTGGATCGCCATGTACCCAACTCTCAACGATCAACTGATTCCTTCTGCATTTAATATTATAATTGTGGTACGGAAGTTTCTACAGATTGGTTTCTAACGGAGCTACAAAATAACTACATATATCATCATCATCATAATCATTATCTTCTTCCTCCTCCTCCTCCTCATCATCATCAGTTCCTGATGCCAACCCTCCTCTCTCAATTAAAGTCCGTATACAGTCTCACAAGAGACTTGAACCAATGCTCTAGTCTAGGAATTACAAAGAGATCACTCTAAACAATCGGGCATACCATTAAACTGGCAACTGCCTTGAATCAAAAGCCAGAGGGAAATGAAAGAAACTTTAAACCCATCAACAACAAGAAGAGAAAATCTTGACTTCTCTTCTTATCACCGCCAGCAAATGGCCTTTATGATTAGCAGATGACAAGTAATCTATGCCGTCTGTTGTAAGTGACACCTAAAGCTACGAAAGATTCAATTAGAGCAGGCGAAGGTTCACAACACAACTCACACTTAATTCAAGATAAAACTACGAACGGACAACAACAGCTTGAGAAGAACTGTTTGAACTACGATAAAAGCAAGGTACCGATAAAAAATGGAAGATAACGATAAAGGGAAGGTTATGATAAAAGCAAAGGTAATGGTAACACAATCATTTACAGCACACCCTGCACACACTCCTTACAATCCTCGTTTCAGGTTTTTTCTGGATTCACAAACACGACCCAAGCAATTCTACTCAACAGAAGAAGAAGAGCAGTCCATTAAGCTAGCCCTGAGACAGCCATGAGTATGAAGTGTTAGCGACTTCATTTTCTTAGACTCAGCATATGAGGGCGAGTGGCCAATCCTAACCCTCACCGTCTCATCTTCCCACCAAAAGTGTGCGGTCAGTGTACTCATTATAGCTGAGATGACTAGAGGGTGCAGGTGGAGCAGAAATCACGAACCAGTGCCTGCCATCCTCACAATCCACAGCACCAAGCACTAATAATAAAAAACGCCATTTACTTTTTATTTCTGCTGCAAAAATTTTCCAATAAGTTTTATATTGGTGAAGTGTTGGAAAAGAACTGGTAATGAGATCGTATAGTAGGCAGGGTTCCATATGCAGCTGAAAGCCCTAGAGGCAAGCATGTCAAGAAGGTCAAATATGAATCTGTAGTAAGTGTAGGCCTAACCTAGTAAGGACAGGGATGGTTTGAACAGAGGAATTCCCCTCTGGGAGTTCCCTTCCTAATACTAATGCCTGCCATTATTTCTACGGATCAACTCCACTCTCTCTGCCTGTCTGTCTCTCACTCACTCTCTCTGCCTGTCTGTATGTATGTCGCTATAAGTCTGTCTGTATGTCTCTCTCTCTGTTTCTCTCACTCACTCACACTCGCTCTCTACCTGTCTGTATCTGTCTGTTTGTATCTCTGTCTCTATGTCTGAAAGCAAGTATATCTCGCTCTCATTCACTCTCTCTGTCTGTCTGACTCTGTCTGTCTGTCTGTCTGTCTTTCGGAGAAAAATTGTAATTTTAATTGTAATTGCAAATTGTAATTGTAATTAGCAACTTCTATTGCGCCAGTGTCTAATGCACAAGGCGCAATAGTCCTAATGGCGGGGTAGAAGAAAGGGTCCTACGAATCGGCCGACACGAGAAAACCACCCTCTTGACGAAATCGCATTCTTAAAGACTTACTAAACGCGGTCAACGCCCCGCATTGTACTTCAACATCCTCAGCGCAAATTCCTACGCAGCTCCCCGCGCGCCCTAACAATACCCTCACGCTATACCTCGCCCGTTGCGTGGGGGTCGTACGGGTGAGGGTACAGAATTGTTGACCCTGTCGATACAAACCTGGGTCCCGTTTTCGTTGTACGCCCCTCCCCAAAATAGGTAAATCATCCAGGTATCCAACTTGACGATAAAGCCGATCAAAAGATTCGCCGAGTTTATGAACCGCACTTGTTGCAGATACGATCATGAATGTCAATTTACACAGCCATATTTTAACCGTCTTAAATGCAATATTGTCCGCTGCGACCGTGTAGGTAGTCATGGCCCAGGGACGTTTGCATGCGGTAGGGAACCGCGAAGCTTCGATATTCGATTCGAAAACGAATCGGACGGCAGTATTCGATTCGAAAATGACGTTATAAATTCGAAAAATGATTAGCCTTCGTTTCAATTTTTTTAATAAATTATTTGTGCTATTTTTTCATTATGTTAAAGAGCTTAATTTTTAGTGTCATCAACTTTAAACTGCATAAAAGTTATTAGGCCTACAATGATATATTGATAATTGTTCAGTGTTATCGTGTATACGCCAGCGCTAACGAGTACACGCTACATGAATATCAAACCGGTACCCGATGATTCAATTCGATTTGAGATTCGAATTAAATTTTTGTATTCGCAGGTCCCTAGTTTACAGTCACAAGCTATACCGCATAACTTGTGACAGCAAACTAGGTACCTCCGAATCAAAAATTTACCTCGCGTCAAGGTATTATGTAGTTATCGGCTGCTTCTATAACTGGGACCATGTGATGTTCAGTTACTAGTGAAGCTTCGAAAATTATTATTATTATTACGAATTTATTAAGCGCCGCTATCTGATGACCAAGCATCAATCGATGGCACAGAGGGGGAGATGAAGTAGGAGGAGTCGGGGATTGGAGGAAACGCTGTGAGGACATAGAGGATCGAGTAGAAGAGAGAACATGCAGAGGAGGTAGAACAGACACACGGCAGGATAAGGAGGGATAGGATCGTGGGCGTATTTAGGGGGTTTATACGGGTTAAACCCCCAAATAAAGTGCCGAAAGTTTTTTAGATGCTTTTATACACGAAATACAAAAAACTTAACTTCTGCGACCATGTCCAAAGAAAACACCCTGAAACTGTTATGATACTGGATAGATGAGTGAAAGAAGGAAGCAGCAGCAGTGATGAAGGAGTAGATGGGAAAGGGAGCGAGGGAAATGGCAGGAGGGAAGGAGGAGGAGAAGGAAGAGGAGGACGTAGGTGGAGGAGTGGAGATGGCAACAGTGGAATCAGAGTGATAGAAGCGATAATTGCCCGCTCTCCATTCCAATCGTCGCGTCCCTTGTGCCACGTCCCTCTCCCCACTCCAGCCCATATATACCAATCACAACGTGGAAATGGAAAAGGAGGGATGTAGGGAAACAGGGTGCATTGGTCCCACCACAACAACCACCAATACCACCACCACCACCACCACCACCGCAATCACCACCCTCACAATCACAATGGCATCACCCCATCATCATCAAAGGGAGACGCATCCCTCAGCCCCCCCTCCCGAGATGAGAAAAACCGCCCAGAAGGGGATCACTCCGTTTTTCATTGTTATCAGTACAGAAAAGCAATCAACGAGGGGGCCAGAACCACACAACCAAATCCACACACACCTAGACGAACAGGGAAACGTACACAGACAGACAGAGAGACGTAACCACACGGACGTGCAATGCGACGCTGAATTGTCGGCAATTTCCGCAATTACATAGAATTGGGCGGGAATAATTGGCGCGCGCGGGAATAATTGGCGCGCGCGGCAAAGATGCGGCGTGTCGAATTGGGATTGGAAGTGGTTAAGTTGGACGTCGAAGGGACGATGGTTACAGCGGCAGTGGTGGATGGGTGGTAGGCATCCATTCCCGGTCGGAATGGTTTAGATTGGCCGGGCAATAACTGTGGCGTGATGACACACACTGTCTGTCGGGTGAACAAAGGATGAGAGCCCTGGACAAATGGATGGACGGATGCGGGATGGAGTGGACGGTTGGTGATGCTACTGGTCATGATGATGATGGGGAAAAAGCAACATCGGATGTGTCATATACTGGTAGCGTCATTAGATTGTGCTCATCTACATCACATCCATTCATCATCATCCTCACCATTATCAGCAACAGCAGCAGCAAGCATCATTGGGAGGGGGTTTAAGCCTTAGGGTAATGGTAACACTTTGTTACGAAACGGCAACGGACGCGGGATCGCTTCCCGCTACCCTCCCTCTAAGGTCGACTCAGCCTTTTCATTCGCCAGATGGCGTTGAAAAAAATTAGCAGTAGGACGTGATGGGCGCCTTACATGGCTGCCAAACAGTTAAATTCGAACCCGGTAATGACTAGTGGTGATCATCCGTTCATACAATGAATTGTAATCAGACTGCGATGTGTCAGTTTGAAAATATTAAACGCAGATTATTATTATTATTGTAAGTATCGTCATCATCAACATCATCATCATCACAACCACCACCTGTTCATCTCCATCAACCACCCACCACCTCCTCATCGCAATTTACCTCGTTAGATCCGAGTAACCTCCAGCACGACATCAAACTGTACAACATGGCTGTCATAATCCAGTCTAAAACTCTTTGCTTACCTACAACAAGACTGCTCGTACCCTGGCAGTGCCAGTCCCAAGCCTCGGGAAAAGAGGAGGGTGACGCTAATCCTCTTTACCATGACACAGTGTCGTTAAACAGCAACTAACCAACAGCATAACTCTAACGACATCTGTGACTTGCTCTGGCAAAAGGAGGCTTTTGTCCAAAAAATTAGTTTTGCATATTTTATGCTAAAATTTATAAGTAATAATTTGTGTTTAAAATGTTGAAAAAATTATTATTCTATCGTGATGGGTTCCAGATATATGAATTTTTTTATTTTTTCTACTCGAAAGTACATTTTCGAGAAAACGCATGCAAAGTTTATTATCTTAATACAAACCCTAGATAGATCGCAAAGTTTATGTATAAATTTGTCATGCAATAGGTGAAATATTATTAAAATAATATTTTTTCCGTATAACATAAGATCCTATTTATTGATATATGCCAAAAAATGATAAGTGAAAATTGACACCTGATTTGTGTTTTAGCTAATTTCTTCAGTTTTATCACTGGCGACTTCCGCCTCCTTTTGCCAGAGCAGGTCACATCTATCAACAGAAGCACAAGCACCAGTCACTTTCACAGGCCACAGCACAAGTACCACCCTTCACGCTGACACACAGCATCATCGCGAAACCAACGAAAATTCCTCTGGCGTGTGTCCAACTGTCCATATAATTCAGTGACTAATTCCACCCCTCGAGCGCATAATACCTCCCCTGCACGGCCATTTGACCCTCACAGGGTGGTCAGTCGGAGTGTCCCCAGGAGGCATCTTGAGTAATCCCGCTTACTCAGCACACACAGATGCCACCACGGCCCGATAGAGCTATAACCTCTTCAGTCCTCACGACGGGCTGCAGAGGCAAGAGCAATAAAAACGCCGAAATATTTACTTAAATCCTCTGAACCAACGTTGCCTGCCACACTACTCACTGAGTACTCAGCAGTTATCGTTTCCGAGTACACTGCTAATTAACTGTACACTTCCAAGTATGCTAAGTAGCTTGCTGACGCTGCTATAGTAATTGTCATAATTACAATTAAAAATACATTAACCTAGAAAATACAATACAATGCAATATTATACAATCAGGACTCCCCAGACTGAGATGATAACTATGTAGGGACCTTGAGCAAGACATTCACTCAGAATTGTTCAGCACATTCGATTGATGCTTGGTCATGCTTGATCCCATTATTCAGTAGCGCTCATAAATGTATAATAATAATTAAAATAATAATAACAAAATAAATAACAGTAACAACAGTAAAAAATAATAATATTTAATACAATACAATAAAATACAAAACCAGTACTCAGTTACTATACTTTAAAATACGGCCAATTAACAATAAAATACACTTCCAAGTATGCTAATTAACAATACATTACAATGAATACAATTCGAGTACTCAGAGATGTTGTCTACAAGCCCAAGGCTAATTAACACTACACATCAATTATCTCTATCGCACTGGTCTCTAAAGACAATCACCTACGATAAGACTCGAACCCACACCCTGCATCTCACGTCCAACACTCAACCAATTATATGCCACTGAGTCAAACAGCGATGATATATAGATGCAGAAGAGCAGTCCACAGCAGCCCAGAGAGAGCAGCCATGGACATGAAGTGTTAGCACGTTCATTTAGCCTCGGCATATCAGGACGGGTCGTCCTACAGAAAACAACTATAATTAATTATTATTAAGCATTTATTAAGTGCCAATATCTTATGACTAAGCATCAACTGATGGCGATTTCCAAGCATCATTCTGTCCCAGCAGAGATTAATATACTAATAATAATATAACAACTGGGGCGCGGTGGTGTAGGGGTATGTTCGGTGCCTTGCAGCCGGAGGGTTGCTGGTTCGAATCCACCTCAAGCCGCCGCGTAGGGACCCTGGGCAAGTCCTTCACTCGCAATTGCTCATGCGCTTCGGCGTGAAACTCCGATTCAGTGTCGCGCTGTAGTCGGGAGCGCCTCTGAGTAGAAATCTTGAAGGGGCGCTATAACAAGTGCTCATACATACATACATACATACATGCATACATACAATAATGATGACAATTTATATGGCGCCCTATGACAGCCATGCCGTCACAAGAACCCCAGCAGCTCGGTTGACAGTCCAACGCGATAAGCACTGCACCACCATTGCCTTCTATAGAAACACTATTTAGTAAGCAATGACTAGAGTCACGCGACAATCCTCTCAACTGCAGGATATTCCCGTTTTCGGTGTCAAACTCACCTGGGAAGAGAATGTTGAAGCAGCCAAACAGCGTAATCCTTGACGTCGCCGACTTTCATCTGACGCCTACCCTTCTAAATAATTAATAAATACTCTGTCTCTGTCTGTCTGTCTGTGTATCTATCTGTCTGTGTATCTGTCTGTCTGTCTGTGTATCTATCTGTCTGTCTGTGTATCTATCTGTCTGTCTGTGTAACTATCTGTCTTTGTGTTTCTGCCTATCTGTGTATCTATCTGTGTATCTGTCTGTCTGTCTTTCACAATCTCTGTCTCACCCATAAACCGCCAAACTCAAACAGCCTCTGGCGCCGAAACAGCAATCGAACCGCTATCCCTATTACTCCGATGTCTGTCTCTAAGACTACCAAATATTCTCAAAGGCCTCATCCAGGCCTTCCGTTTGTAAACAATACACCTGCCTTCTCTTCCTCCCCAACACCCACCCACCTCAACAGGCACACGTGAAGTGCACAGTTTACTACGAAACGTACGCACAGTGACGAGCCTGACACGACAGATTCTGTCCAGGGTAGACGTCGTGCACCGCAAGGCTACGCCCATGCATATCTTATGACAGAGATGTTATCAAGTTCTGCATATCGTTGTGATATTAATAATAACAGCTGCAGTAGATAAGGCTATTGTGTCGTCGTCGTTGTGTTATTGTTTCGATGCTGTCCTCACGACGGTGTCATCACCGTGGTGATCATGAACAACAACAACGACGACTACTGAGTAGTAGTCGTCGACATCGTCGTTATCGATAACTAGATCGCCATAATCATCGTCATCATCATGATTGTCATTAGAGTCATCAACAACAACATAAAAAACAACATCAATTACAACAACAAATTCATCATCATGACAATTACAATGACAATCATCATCATAGTCATCACAATAGTCATCATCACAATCACAATCATCATCGTCGTCGTTATCATCATCGTCATCATCATCATCATCAATAACAAAACCATTACCATCATCAATAATAATAATAATAACATCAGCATCCATAATAACGACATCATTATCAATAACAAAACCATTACCATCATCAGCATCAATCACAACAACTCCTGCAACAACAAAACCATCATCAAACATCAACAATATCTCAACTCAAGAGCTTTACCTTGGAACAACATCATCATCATCATCATAACCGCACACAACAAACAACGTCACTAAAACACCATTCAAACAGCAAGAAAGTCCACGACCCACAGATTCCCATTCAACTACCACTGCACAGAAGTCCACATTATACCACAGACCCTATATAAACGTCACTGGACAGCTGTTAATGTTTGACCAGAACACGGCGATAAGGTTCCCAAGGAAGGCGGACGAATGTACACGAAATGAGACCACAGAAATACAATAGCGCTAGATCAACAGAAGACCCATGAAAGGCGCACACATACACACATCCGTTCAAATAGTGCAAACGGTACAACGCCCCAGATGACGTTATAACGGTTCCGCAGAGGAAGCTTTGCTTTCCCAGCGCCTATAGATGTAGACCAGGACAGATACATGGCAAATTCACACGGATTGATCTCACGATGTAAGTTAGCACTGAAGGTTCAAGACCTCGTGTGAAATTCTTGCAGGTTAATGTCTAGAAGAGATTGATATATCGAGAGTTCATCATCATCATCATAATCATCATCACAGTTCCTCATGACAGTCATTTGGCGGTGATGTGTACGAATAAATTATCTCCATTGTCCACTGAAAGTTCAAGACCTAGTGTGAAATTCTTACAGGTTAATTTCTAGAAGAGATTAATATATCGAGGGTTCATCATCATCGTCGTCGTTGTCGTCATCATCATCATAATCATCATCATCATCATCAGTTCCTCACGTCAGCCATTTGACGGTGATGGGTACGAATAAATGTTCTCCATTGTCCACTGAAGGTTCAATACCGCGTGTGAAATTCTTACACGTTAATGTTGAGAAAATATTAATATATCGAGGGTTCATCATCATCATCATCATCATCATCATCATCATCATCATCATCATCATCATCATCATCATCACCACCACCACCACCACCACCACCACCACCATCAATCAGATGTCGCCATCACCCTAATCATCAATTCCTGACGTCAGTCAATCGGCGGCGATGGGTACGAATAAATGATCTCCATTGTCCTCGGTCACATATCAAGTCCACTGCTCCCATGAATGCGACAGATCGAGATGCTATAGAAAGATGGGATGACAACAGCAAAACTTGCCTGCTGCATGGGCAGTGGGAGTTCAGGTCACCGGTACAACCAGGTCACCGTGTGCAGTAGAGCGAAGACATAAACAGCCACCCATGCATCTGGGTTTTTACAGAGCGCATTTAAAGAGACTCCGACAAGCGGACGTAAGAAGCGAGACGCATAGCTTTCTAAAATAAGCCGCATTGCACACATTGCACACTCCTGTTAACATTTATACGATCTTAAACTCGTGGCGTTTATCATGGGTAATATAATGCAGTTAGTCGCACGTCAAGCTCTATACATGTATAATTATACCCAAATTTATTTAAGAAGGTCAGTGTGTAATGGAACTGTAACTGCCTCATTACATTATGCTGCAATGTTACATGAATAAGTAAGTAAATAAATAGCCGTTATTTTGCGCGAGATAAGCTTTATGACCACGACACTGCATGCATACAATGGCAAATGTAGCACAATGTCAATAAAAAATAATGCAATTATTACAGTTTCAAAATCCAATAATACACATATGCATACATACCTACAAACACACACATACATACTGCATAAACATACATACATACAAACACACACACAAATACAAACTTCCATACATACACAGTACTTACATATACACACACGCATACATTCATACACGCACACATACATACATATATGAAGCATATTACACACATACATGCACAGTTTGCACACCTGCAAACAAAAAAGCAAATGCAGGCATACATACAAACACACACATACATACATAAACATATACACACATACATGCACACATACATAGACACACGTCCTGATACATTGCAATGTACGTAAAAGCATATCACGTGAATATAGTTAGGGTAAATTAACACAAGCCACGGTAGATTAAGGCAACGTAGGTTAACATATCCCAAAGTGGTTCTACCTGCATCAGCCACGCGCCAGCGTGCAGCTGTTCGACCGCATCTAAGCTCTGACCCAATTTGTCCGATTAAAACAGGTGAGCCTTCTTAATACGGGACAGGTCAGGTCAACAGGGGTCAGAGATCACAAGCAAAGCCGAGATTCATCACCAGGTGGCAGGTGAGCGATGGGTTCTGAGGAGGGAAGGATGGAGCGGTGATGGATGCTGTAAATTCCCGCCAGTTTCGCGCCGACGTTGCCATGGTAACAGGCGCAGCAACCGCGGCATTAAACGATTAGAGCGCACGGATTGATGGAGTATAATTCAAATGCCAAAGCATTTTCAGCACATTATCTTCAAAGGCGAAGTAGATTAATCCTAATGCTTTGACTGGAGGCAGTTTTCAATGTATACGACTCAATATACACAAATAACAAAGTACATTTATGCATGCCCTGCAGATGGACCACATCTATCAGATATACACAGAACAATGTATGCGCGCCTGTGCGTGTGCCTCTGTGCGTGTGCGTGTGCGTGTGTGTGTGTGTGTGTGTGTGTGTGTGTGTGTGTGAGAGAGAGAGAGAGAGAGAGAGAGAGAGAGAGAGAGAGAGAGAGAGAGAGAGAGAGAGAGAGAGAGAGAGAGAGAGAGAGAGAGAGAGAGAGAGAGAGAGAGAGAGAGAGAGAGAGAGAGAGAGACAGAGAGAGAGACAGAGAGACAGACAGACAGAGACAGACAGACAGACAGACAGACAGACAGACAGACAGAGACAGACAGACAAACAGACAGACAGAGACAGAGACAAGACAAAAGAGAGACAGAGACAGAGAGGCAGACAGAGACAGACAAACAGAGACAGACAGACAGACAGCGACAGATAGATATAAAGAAAGACACAGACATAGACAGACAGAAAGACAGTGGGCGTGTGCGCGTCAGAAGGCGGCTCGCGTGATTCTTGGTGCATCATATCATGCCATCTGGTGCAAGCATGCTAAAGTACCTTGCCTTCGCATCTCTAGCCTCGCGTTTCCTTGCATCACCCTACCTATATAACCAGACATTTAACCACACCGGTATCTGATGTGAATAGACACTGGACCACTCTCTCTGTCTCTGTCTCCCTGTCTCTGTCCGTCTCTCTCCCTCCCTCTCTCCCTGTCTGTCTGTCTCTCCCTCCCTCTGTCTGCCTGTCTCTCTCTGTCTATCTGTCTGTCGCTGTCTGTCTCTATCTCTGGGTTAGAACGCCTAAACAACTAGACAATTACCTTACCTATACTGCCAGACAGATTCAGCTACACCGGTGTGTCTGATGTGACTAGAGACTGGACCTTGCCTGTTAGAAAGCCTAAACAAGGCGATAACATGGGTGTAAGATTTCCTGCTAATAGCTAGATCAGACGGCTACTATACAGCAATGGCACTCTCCCCATATCCAGGGGTATAAGAAGATCAAAGCAGGTTGCCGCCTGCAGGGCAACTGGCCAAATACATCCCACCCCACTCCAGGTCTGTTTACTTTTACCTGTTAACTCGGGTCACCCTGAAGGGGACAGTTCCTAGTGCACGTGTCTATACGCGTGCCTTCGTAGGACTCTCTGTCTCTGTCTCTGTGTGTGTCTCTCTCTACGTCTACCTGTTTGTGTGTGTACTCCTGTGTTTGTGACGATGTATTGCTGAGTAAGCTTGCCGGTAGGCGTACGGTGTATTGTTGCATAAATGGCGCGGGAGTGCCTCAATGTAAGTGCTTGTGCATTACTGCATATTACTCATCATAGGGATTCTGTACACTGAAATTTACTACCTATGAAGATGATGATAATGATTGTGGTAATAAATTAATAATTCTAATAATATTAATGGCGGAGTTAGGTAGGGTAGTGATCTGAACTTGGGGTACTACTGTCTCTGCCCTCACTCTTAAGACTTTTCTTTTCTCGCGGAGCTTTTCGCACTGTGAGCGCCTCTGATTAGGTCGTACTGTGAGAGACGCTTTAGAAATCCGTAAATACAATACGATACAATAATGGCATCACTCAACCTGAGAGATCCTGAGTGGCCGAGTGGGTTGGTAGCCCGCTCGCCACGCCGGCGGCCCGGGTTTGATTCCTGGTCGGTCGGTTTATCAGAGATTAGTTTCTCGAATCTTTACTGCGGGTGGCTCGGTCGCAATATAAACGTGGAGTACGAGGTTGCTTTCTGCCTCCGACACTAATCATCTTCGATATGAAAAAGTGTCGGTAAGCCGAAATACAACAGCATCACTCAACCACGTTTTTAGGGTGTCTAAAGCAGTATTTTGTTCGTACCCATCGCTGCCAAATGGCTAGAGTCAGGAACCGATTTTGATGATGATGATGATGATGATGATGATGATGATGCAGTGGCTGACAACCTTTTCAGAGCAAGGCACCCTTACTAAAAGTCATTCAGTCAATGGCACCTGCAGAGCTTCTCATTTGAAAATAGAAGGCGATCTGAAAATCGATCGCGCTGGATTGAGTAGGCGATCGGTGCGCGATCGACCTCGAGAGCTTTTGTGCACAGCGTATTTTGCGTATCGTAGTCGTATAGCTACATATTATATAGGCCTAGTACTAATTTAGTAGGCCTATCTCAGTTCCGTTATTATTACTATTGACAGTATTATTAAGTTTTCTTATTGCGCCCTTTCAAGGTGATCGACTCAGAAGCGCTCCTAGTCCAGCCACGGTTAAATAAGACAGTCGTTAAGTTATGAAAGAATTATAGTGGTGTCACCGTGAGAACTCTACTCACTAGATGGAGCGCAACAGCCATTCCAGTCCTAGGGCCAGCAACCGAAAATGAGCGCCGTTGCTTGTTATCCGTCTTACACAGGGATGTCGACAGAAATTCCGGGGCCCTAGGCAGAGCGGTCACGGGCCCCTAACTATCCTTAGACTTTATGAGAAAAATATTTAAAAAGCAAACTGAAATAGTAATAGCGCGGATACAATCCTACAAAATTATATTTATATATGCAACTGTAATTGTAGTTAAGTGTCCGTAAAATTATATTTTTTTAAAAGGCATAAATCATTAACTTTTTATAACTGCAGTAGCATGATTATAATATTTTTCATAAGGTGATTGCTGGGCCCAGCCCGGACCCCTAAAAGTCGCCGGGCCCCTGGGTTTTTGCATTGCCCCCTCGCGGCGGGCCTGGTTCCACGTCATTAATAGTTGTAATAAGTTTTAACAAGCTACTGCCTACTGCCTACTTGGCAATCTCGATTCTCGACTAGGCCTACATCCACATGATCCCATCGAACGAGTCACCTAATTTCCATGACATAAGCGTGCTAAACTGTACATTATTATTCCACTGCGGCACCGTCGCCGTCATTGTTGCTTTCAATAAGTTCCGAAATTAGTGACGTTACGAACTTACAAATGACGTTACGCGGGAGGTGTCCACTGCTTTGTTATGACCAATAATACTGTACGAAATTGGAGCGATCACTCAGCGGTCATTAGGTAACGAAACGCTGCGTTCCGAATGCATTCACCGCCGCCGCAAGTAAGCAAAAATTAAAGTATTGTAAATTAGGTAAATAAAATAATGGCTCCAGTTTCCTCTTGGAGTAAATCGATCGCGATAGATTTGCGCGATCGATTTATCGATCCACCAGACCCTTGCTAGGCGATCGACCAAGGAGATCGATCGATCGATCGCCTCAAATGAGAAGCCCTGGGCACCTGGCCATAATTTTATGTATTGTTCTTGTCTAATGATTAGGTATGTTGTTGTTAGTTAAGAATAGTTAGGAATAACATGAAATTGTTGTAGAACTCGGTTCAATGGTCTTTGTTTCTGATTAGAAATATACATCATGGTGTCTGACTCCACGTATCACTATAATATTTCGTTAAAAATTTTGTAACTTTTTGTTGTCAGCACTGGTAATTGTCATGTATAACTGATCCTATATCACTGCTTGGGGGTTCCTACCTAGCGGGACTCAGGTCCCTTTTGGATCTCCCTTTGTTTCTCTACCCAACTAATTTGTACCTACTTTTTAATAATTGTTTGTTTTCAATTGTGATGTTCTCAAAGACTGTAACTAAAATTGAGAAACAATAAAGAACGATTTATTTTATTTATTTATTTATTTCAGAAAATTTATATAGCGCCCCTTCAAGGATGCCTACTCAGAAGCGCTCCCAGCCCAACCCCGGTCGAACAGGACAGTCTTAAGAGAACTGAGAAATGAGGCAGAGTGACCAGCAGGTGTCAGCCGAAGCATGGTAGGGAGCCCATTCCAGGTTGAAGGGCCCGCCACGGAGAAGGCGCGACGCTGCCTGAGAGCAGTCCGCGAACGAGGAACAATGAGCTCAGCCTGTGCAGCCGAGCGGAGAAAGCAACGACGCTGGACGCATGTGGTGGAGCAGCAGAGCTCCCGCAAATACGGAGGGGCCAGACCCTCAATACAGCGCCGGACCAAGACAGAGATTCGATACACAATACGCTGTGGGTAAGGAAGCCAGTGGAGCACGTCCCTCATGTATTCAGACATGAGGGATTGATTTGATATTAAAAGATAAGCAACGTTCCTTGTATTCAACCGCACTGTTGCAACTATGTATACGCTACTACAAGTTTTTAAATAGTTACAGGCTTATCTATGTCAGTAATGATAATCATAGTTCTTTTAAAAAAAATTCCCATTGTGCCAATCAGCCACTGCACCCCAGAGCGGTGTCGCCTAACCCCGCCTGGATTGGGAGAACAACCCCCCCCACTCTGGTCGACTTATAATTATCGGAAATCAACAACCCCAGTTCATGTCCAAAACGTATGTTAAACCCCCCCCACTTTTGAAGTTCGATGGTAGACGCCACTGCCCCACAGCAGGTTCATGGCACCCTTGGGTTACTGTTGGGCACCTTTGGGTGCACCCAAGTTGGGAAAGACTGGTCTAAAAAGAGCGTTCTATCCAATCGTCTAACTCTAATGTGCACCACTCAACTGATTCTCCCATTAATTCATCTAATCTGGTTCATTCTCCTTTCGACACGCCATTGTCTGTGGCCTCATTTTCATCGGCTAATTGGCTCACAGACCGGCCAAGCCATGCACAACTGAAACCCCATATGCCAGAGAGGCGGCCTGGCCTTTCGACATCTGAAACCGGTTGCAAGGAGTCACTTCGAAGCAGTGAGATTCGTTCAAGAGTATAGAGCCGCCAACAAAGAATGCATCAATCTCAAAAGTCTGCACTCTGGCATAAACTTTGTGTATTAAGTTCATAGAGCTCAACAATTCCAAACATATATACGTATGTATAATATATATATATATATATATATATATATACGTATATATATATATACATACGTATATATACATATATGTATGCAGGTGTATATGTATGTATAACCACGCTTTTATTGAAACCAGTTGAACAAAAGTTTTTACAAGAGAGAAGATAAACAATGATGATGTTGGTTCAAAGGGGGAGTCCTAAAAGGGCTTAAGACCCGCTGACAAGGGTCATTCTAAAGTTAAGTAATGCTATTAATGTTGTCGGGAAATATCTATAAGTCTCTGTTTTAAAAGACAGGGAACAAAGGATGAGTTATCAATATATATGCATATATGTGCACATATATATATATATGCACATATATACATGCATAATTCTATATATATATATATATGTCTATAAACATATATATGCATGCAAGTATATATTAACATTGTGAAGTGCTCCATATATAGAAGCATCATACGTTGTTAAAACAGCAACATTCGAGAGAGGGGCACGCACTGATGATGATGAACAAAACGAAGATGATGACAATGATGACGATGATAATGATGATGATGACGATGATGATGACGATGATAACAGGGCTACATGACGAACTATCTTCGTGATACCATTCAGAAAGAGTGAAAACAGTGGCTATACTCTCACTGCATTCAGTAGAGTGTAATTAGGTTTTCATCATAAAAATCTTCACTTACTTTAGCAGTTATTCTGCAATATTTAGTTTGAATAAAATTAATATTGGCCCATTTTCTGGGCAAATGAATCTGTAAAATTATCCTGCGATTGGCGTATGGCCCTTAAATCTGCTTTGAAGAAGAAGAAGAAGAGCAGTCTTTAAAGCAATCCCTGGGCAGCCATGAGTATGAAGTATTAGCGACTTCATTTTCTTAGCCATATGAGGGTGGGTTGCCAATCCTCTCCCTCACCGTCTCACCTTCCCACCGACGGTGTACGACCAATGTACTCATTATAGCTGAGTTGGCTAGGGGTGCTGGTGGAAAAGAAATCTCGAACCAAATTTTCTGCCCAGCCAGGGATTTGAACCCCCGACCTCTCCACTGACAGTCCAGCGCGCTAACCACTACACTATCGAACACCCTGCTTTGAACTGCCCTTACAACCTTAGGGCGGTCCTCTGTTAAAAGAAGTTGCCCATGCCTGAGCTATTTATAGGCGGTTGCTTGTTCACCGAATCATTCATTCATCGCGGAGGTATTTGTCATTGGATCTCTGTAGCTTTTCGCAGTGGAAGCGCCTCTGATTAGGTCGTACTGTGAAAGGCGCTTTAGAAATCCGTATATAATAATAATAATAATAAGACGATTTCTATAGCGCCGTAGCACAGCCGAGGCCAGGGCGCTGTACATGAGTTCAACAAATCAATCACAGATAAACAGATAGGTCTTGAGCTTTGATTTTAATGTCTCCAGAGATGGCGCATGCTTTGCATGGTCTGGAAGACTGTTCCATGCAGTGGGTCCTGCGACAGAGAAGGAACAGTCGCCAAACCTCGTAGAAGACCGGGGGACCTGTAGCAGATTTTTTGATGAGGCTCGTAGCCGACTTCTGTTCCGGTTGTCTGCTACCCGAATTCAGAAGTCTGATATGCAGTATGGCATACAGTCATTCAATGATTTGTAGGCTATGATTTATAGCATGTACAATAAAATACAATATAAATCAACTGACTATATCAGAAGCGGCGCTACATAAGTCCTTAGATTAGACCATCTAGTCGGCTACTTGTTCAGTGAATCACACGCATCGCAGAGGTATTTGTCATAGGTGGACTCCCGTATAGCTCATTAGCGTTACTGTTATTGAAGCGTTGTGTTGAGTCGGTCTTCATCGGTGCCGACAGCTCAACTAACCTGGACGACGTCGAGTACTCACCCGCCCTACACGACCTCACTGACCGTCAACGACGTTTAATCAACCAGCCTCACTCACAGAACACCACTTGACCCCGTGAACTTTCTAGGTTAAATGGACCGGTACAGCAGTAATCGCGGCAGGGGATCGGCTGGACACAATGACGCCCGTTCAAGGGGTCAAAAGGCAAGGAGAAAGTCACTCAAGTCGGCTCGCGTCCACACCGATGAGACGCCACCAGAATCTGAACTCACAGTAATTGCGGACTGCTGTTTAATAACAGTAGAACGGGAACTAGGTGACCAGCTACAAACACAACTGTATTTGATATTGTCCGAAGTCAGTCGGCCACTACTCGTACTCTGGTAGTTCCAGTCCCAAGCTTGGAGAAAGGAGGGCGCCGTTAATCATAAAGTAAGGTATTGAAGGTCAAGATACACTAGATAAACTGACTAAAGATAGAGTAAGGCAATGAAGGCAAGATAATGGTTATAAACACAGAACAAGGTAGTATATATGTTAGGCCAAAAAAATATAGGTGTGTTTCCGGTAACAGTCTGTTTTAAAATCTGGGTAGGTAGGTAGGAAAAAATTTTTATTTTGTAAAATATTTTATGCAATGCTGCAATGCTGCATCGTTGTATAATAATAAACGAATATATCGTCATCATATTTCACCTTGCTGAGGCCAAAAAAATATTTTTATGCAATGGAAAGCAATGTTATCAATGTCGCAAAGGTTAAATCCATGTGTCAATTTAAAAAAAAATGTTAATTAAAAAAAAAATTTTTAAATAATTTTTTAGAAAAAAATTTTTTCAAAAAATTTTCAGTCGGGCCTTAAAAAGTGACTCGGCCGGGTTACCGGAAACACAACATTATTTTGTTTTGGCCTTACAGGGAATGTGTATAATCAGGGACTATGTATATACCATAGGGAACATACATATGCCCTAGGGTATGTGTATAATCAGGGTATGTGTATAATTCATGTATATCTAGCTATAACCCTAACACTAACCCTAACCCCCTAACCCTAACCTAACCCTAAACCCTAACCATAAATTTTCAGGGCATATACACATACCCTGATTATACACATACCATGAAATTTCAGGGTATATACAATACATATTCCCTGATTATACACATTATCTGTAACATATAAAAGGTGCCACGTTACTAGACAACGCCAAGACATAAACAATTCTGACCATGGTCAAAGTTTCCTGTTCAATTACTAACGACCAGAAGTCCGCAATCTGCATGACCAATAAACGCTAGACGGGCGACAGAACTATTTCGGGTGGCCGCCTTCAAAACTGACCATAAATTCCTTCTCGATAAAACCGACTCCCGCAAAGAAGCCCCCTGTCGCCGATTTGCCGAAGAAGATACTCTGCAGGAGGTGGTTTTGATCCGTCACAGACTTCAAAGGAACTTCATCAAACACTTCATTACGGGCACAAGCCAATTAACGATCGTTACGACCATAGCTAGATGGCCAACGCCCCAATAAGGAAGGTCCTTCTGTTGATTTATGTATATATTGTGGGTGTATCCACGACAGGTATATTTGTATTTATGTGTGTACATTTATGTGTGTGTATGTGCGTATGTGTGCTTGTATGTGCAAACGTTTATATGTAAATGTATGTATGCGAGTGAGCATTTGTATTAAGCCATTGAGGGAGCAACACCCATAAAATAGAAATACAACCAAAACAATGTATATATGTATGTATGCATGTAGACAAGCATGCATGTATGTATGTCTGTATGTGAAATTGTGAATGCATGTGTATCTATGCTCGTGTATGTATGTATGCTTAAATGTATGTATGTATGCATGCATGTAAGTATGTGTGTATATATGTATGTGTATATGTATGTATATAGGTAAGCATGTGTATGTGTATGCAAGTGTATGTACACATATAAGTGTGTGTATATGTACACATGTATGCATGTGTATACATGTACGTCCGTAGCAGTCATTTATAGCACCAGTCAAGCATCATCATTTAATGCATAGTCATGGCGCCGTAAAAAATAACTGGCAGTGCAGTGCAAGGGAATAAGTAAGTACGCAACAAAACGCGATCATCACAGCAGGATATCAATCACTAAAAATCCCACAAAGGAAGCCAAGTGGCAGAAATCTAAGTGAGTATTTTCTTACCCGTAAAAATCTCTCGCTGAACACCACCCCTAAGAGAAGCCCCTCTCCTATTAAAAAAATCCACAAATCGACAAAGCGAAATAAATTCTCTTCACGACGGCTGTGCTAGGAGCAATTCTTGCCCAACCCTTCTTGACAGGTGACTGACTGACTGGTGAGTGAGCCACAATCTGCCCCAAACCACAACTCAACTCCCCGTCCAAACAACCCACCCACATCCCTCCTCCCACCCCTCCCTTTTACCCGCAACCCCCGACGTGGGACACCTGCGCATCAGCGCTCAAGGGGCAGGTGGTGACAGGTTTTCTCAGACCCCGAGAGGGGCGAACCCGCAGTGCCTGGAGGGGGCTTTTGATAGCCGAATGCGGGTAGGGTTATATCCCTCCTCACAAAAACCCTAATCGAGCTTTGTGCGCGTCGCAGATGGCGGTCCAACCCCTCTGGGGTCATTAGGGCAAATTATCCTAGAAGAGTAGCGACCAGGCAAGGTGGACTAAATAATTAAGGCCTCATCGGAATAGGGCAGCTGCCAGAAGGGGTTAGTATGGATGGATGAATGGACCGGGTATTGATTGATGGCGGTGGGGGGGGGTGTTGGACGTTTGCTGCCAGGATGAATGCATGGATCGATGGATGGATGGATGGAGGCACACTGGCCCAGCTGGACCTTTGCAGCGTAATTGCATCGATGCTAATTAAAGCCCTTCCCGCAGGTACCAGCCTTTCTATTGCATACCCCCGGGGGTAGAGAAACAATGGAACACATTAAGGCACTACGGCCGTCTGCAAATGACCCGCACGGTATGGCACGCAAGCACACAGAGCCACACACAGAAACACACACAGAAACACACACACACACACACAGAGAAACACACAGAGCCACACACAGAAACACACACACACACACACACACAGAGCCAACCATACAGCCAAAAATATAGAAATACAAGTAGTAGAAAACACACATAGACAGAGGCATATGCACCAGGACCATGAAGTACATACATGCACATACACACATACAGGCAAATGCATGCACACAGACAAGCACACGCATACACATAGTAACAGATCTAGATACATACAGAAAGAGACATACATGAGGGTTTACATACAAAAGAAAAGACACATTTCACAAACACACAGATATACACACATACAATCGAACATCACCACGCATACACTCAAACATCAACACACATACACTCAAACATCACCACACATACACTCAAACATCACCACACATACACTCAAACATCACCACACAAACACTCAAACATCACCACACATACACTCAAACATCACCACACATACACTCAAACATCACCACACATACACTCAAACATCACCACACAAACACTCAAACATCACCACACATACACTCAAACATCACCACACATACACTCAAACATCACCACACATACACTCAAACATCACCACACATACACTCAAACATCACCACACATACACTCAAACATCACCACACATACACTCAAACATCACCACACATACACTCAAACATCACCACACAGACACTCGCACATCCACACACATATACACTACCATTCAAACACAAATGAACAGATACATTCAGACATACATAAGACACAGATACAGACTAACAGATACATTCAATCATAAGGATAGAGATATCGTATGCCTCCTAGATCCTTTGCTTGTCTGTCTCGGTTTGCACTGTCTGGACACAGGCGCCTCTTGACGATTCTCCTGAAGAGGTGCTACCGTGCTACATAAATCAGCGCTTTTGTGAGGTACTTAAAAGGCGCTATATCAAGTGTCTTCTACCATACATACATACATACATACACAGATACATACAAGTATGCACATACATACATACGTTCATATGCATACATACATACACTCATACATACATACCTACACATAAACATACACACAAACAAACAGACAAACATATACAAACATACATACACATTCATCCATACAAATGTATACTTACTAACACGCATACAAACAAAAATCAGCACACAGGAGCAGATAGACAAACACACTGTGCACGCCCACGCGCACACACATGTCAGTGTCTCTGCCACTCTCTGGTGAGTTTTCTCTGAAGAGGTCCTATATACATAAATCTGCTATGTAATTACAATAATTACACAGACATACACGAAAACATCGGCATAAATACAGACATACATCAAATCACACTCAGACAGACACTCGACGGTCACCCCCAGCTAGAAAGGATAACCACTTTCCAATTCCCATAAGCCTTGTTCAAAACCGCCACAGTCCCCCTCCACAATGCCTAACGGTGTCCCTTCTAAGTTCCGCGACAACTACCCGGTAATATCCCATCCGCATTAATTCGATCATGCAAATCATTCCAACCTAATTATTTAAATCAGTTCAACCTGTCGCATCCCAGGTGACCTGTCTCTTCCCATGTGACCTGTCAGCACTGTGTTCCCGGTCCGAATCCCCGGTGCACTGATGCGTTAAACTGTCGACAATCTGCTCATCCATTCATAACTGACTGACACACATCAGACAGGCAGTGAACTACTGGGAGTGGGTTTAGGGTGATGGTAACACTCTGGCACAAAGAGCAGAAGATCAGCACGTGATCTGTCAGCAAAAGGTCGACTCAGCCTTTCATTCGCCAGCTGGCGTTGTTAAAATGAGCAGTAGGACATCCACTCATCTAACCATCCGTCCATCCATCCATCCATCCATCCATCCATCCATCCATCCATCCATCCATCAATCCATCCATCCATCCATCCATCCATCCATCCATCCATCCATCCATCCATCCATCCATCCATCCATCCATCCAGCCATCCATCCGGTCCATCCATCCATCCATCCAGCCGGATCCATGCATCCATCCATCCATCTCAAGCCGCCATCCATCCATCCATCCATCCATCCATCCATCCATCCATCCATCCATCCATCCATCCATCCATCCACCCATCCATCCATCCCTCCATCCATCCATCCATCCATCCATCCAACCATCCATCCATACACCCATCCATCCATCCCGCCCACTCATCCGTCTGTCCACCCATCCGTTAAGCTCCAACGATTGAACGCGACCGAGACACGTGTACCTTGGTACAGCAGCGTTTTGAAGGTGTTCAAATTTATTAAACCGTTTAAATGGTGTTCAATTTATTAAACCGTTTTAAAGGTGTTCTAATTCAGTGCTTCCCAAACTTTTCAGTGTCACTGACCGGCAGGAATTAACTTCTTATGTCACGGACCGGCAGGAATTTTCCCACTGCACGAGGACCGGTGCCCTATTTATTAACTATCTCTCTTAATCACATAAATTCCTCAAATATTTCTTAAAATTGATTTAAATGCATGTTTAGCCAATTCTATGACTCTATTGCCATTTATATGCTAGTCTAATAAATATTTTGTATGACTTATAATTATTATGAAATTATTAATTTATATGAAAAATATGGTGGAATCATTTCTAGATTCCGAGACAATTTGACCACCTTCTTGACTCACTTTGCGGAACGGCAAGTGAGGGCTCGCAGAGCGGCACCGGTCCGCGGACCACCACTTTGGGAAGCACTGTTCTAATTGATGACTATATAGTCTGTTATAAGCCACTACTTAACGACGCTGTTATAACGAAGATGATTAACGTTGCCCTCCTCTTTTACTTAGGTTTTGGACTGGCCTTATCAGAGTAAGGACAGTGGCAGAGTAAGAGTCATGCAGTGATGAAGTAAACTTATTAGTGTGTTTATTTATTAAAGTTTTCAGCTCTGTTCAATTTATTAAACCCTTTGAAAGTGTTATGTTATCATTAACGGAAGCATCTCAAATGTGTTCTAATTTATTATTATAATTTATTATTAATACTCGTAACTCTAAATTCGAGTAACATTTTAATTTACGCATTGTAAATGGTAGTAGCAGTAGTTTCAGTTTAACGACACTGTGTGATAACAAAGATAGCTATAGTTAGCGTCGCCCTCCTCCTTCATCCAGGCTTGGGACTGGCACTGACAGAGTATACGAACAGTTGCGGAGTTATGGTAAATGGCATGGAATGTTGAAGAAATTAACTCACTTGCAACAGTTGAAATATCGGTGTTCGAAGTGCTCACATATTCAATCGCCTGTACACTTTCCCGAAAGTAATCCGATCGAAGATACTAGTTATAAATGTCCCGAGCGAGCCTCTGTCGCTTTCAGTGTTCAAACGACACCTGTCAGGGTCGTTATACCGTCGACTTTACTCTAACCATGAACGCCTAACACAAAGGACTTCACGACTTAACATACGGTTGTTGCGTAAGGCACGTGCGCCGACCGCAAGGGATTATTCAATTATTAATGACACCGCACACAAGCGTTGGTCGAATATTTCAATCCATTTGACCTTGATGTATATTTTATGCGATTACCGGAAAGGCGTACGCGCACTTGAAAACCCCCGTACAGCCACCTGGACGATCGTAATCGGGGACGCTTGAGAGCACAGACAGACAGGCAGGCAGGCAGATAGAGACAGACACACAGACAGAAACAGACAAGACAGTGAGATAGACAGACAGAAACAGACAAGACAGTGAGATAGACAGACAGACACAGACAAGACAGTGAGATAGACAGACAGAAACAGACAAGACAGTGAGATAGACAGACAGACACAGACAAGACAGTGAGATAGACAGACAGACAGACAGACAGACAGACAGACAGAAACAGACAGACAGACAGAAACAGACAGACAGAACCCAGCCAGATAGACAAACAAACAAGCACAGTGACACAGCGAGAGATCTTTCACACGTCACATAGAGCCACATAGAGACCTAGACAGCAGCTATAGTTAAACAGACAGACATACACAAATACATTCAGATACAAACAGACAGACACACAGACCGAGACAGCCACATAGAGACACAGATAAAGAAAAACAGACAGAAAGACAAACAGAGACAGAGAGTGAGACAGCCGGACACAGACACACAGAGACCCGGAAACATTTAACCAGTTGCCTTGCCAGATTATTTATAATTACGCGGTCATTCATTCAATGTGACACTTGTCACATAGACAGCGTTGAGTGACGTCCATAGCGGCGACGGTGGAGGTGGGAGGGGAGGAAAAGAGCGCCAAAACGATGATCGACGAGCTATATACATAACATATGTGCAGCCGATAATATCGCGCGGACGTGTGAAAGATCACGTAACCTCTCTTCATAGGTAATTTCTCGTAATTGTTGCATGGGACTGGGCAATGGGCATGGAGGCCTTAATACATGAAGGATTAACTCTTAACAGCCCTCAACAGCTGGGGGCTGACTGCAGCAATGATAACACTGCAGAGCAAGGCTTGCATAGCAGTTCTAAGGCCAAAATATTATAACTTTTACATAATATATCGGAGTCCCCGGACTGGGGAAGCTAAAACGCGCCTCACTGCAGCAGGGATAACACAATTGCCTAATGGGGGACTCTGTAAAAATGGCTGCTATAGGTGGCGACAGGATCGGATGTCGTTTGGCTACTCTAGGTAAGATGTGTGCTCTGTTGTGCAGTAGGTTTATTTCATAGACATCTTACATTTAATATATGATGTCTATGGTTTATTTACGCTAAAGTGACTTTACGGAGGTACTGCTTAGACCACATCACATACTGGCGACGCCTATCGCCCCTTAAAGGAACTGCTCACAGAGTCCCCCATTATTCCGAATTATGCTCACTGCGGCCGTCTGGAGGGCTACCACTTCTAAGCTAATCTATGGAGTGAGCGACAGTGGTTGGACTGTCAATCAAGAGGATGAAGGTTCAAATCCCCGCCAGGGCAGAACTTTGTTTCGAGAGTTCCGCTCCACATGCGCACCCTAGCCAACTCAGCTGTAATGGGTACAATGATCGTACGCTGTAGTTGGGGGATAATGATAAGATGAGGGAGAGTGCTGGCGACTCGTTCTCATATTCAGTCAATCATTCATTCTGAGAATTTATATAGCGCCTCTTCAAGAGACCTACCTTCTGTGCTAGCCTATTATGATGTTAAGTGTCATTACGAACGAAAATATTGCATCAGTTAGCAAAACAAATGCATATGCCGAGGTTGAGAAAATGAAGTCGTGAAACTTCATTTTTTGGGCCTAACAATCATTTGGACACAATAAGTCGAATTGACTGAAACAGAGACTGAAATAGAGTCAGACAGAGACACACACACAGACACACACACACACAAACGAAATGTGTAAAAATGAAATTAATATGAAATCTGGTAGGGGCGCTATAACAAGTGTTCAAATACAATACAATACAATCAAAGAAACGAACACACACACAGAGACGCAAACGAACACACACACACACACACACGCACACATACGAACACACACACACACAACACACGCACACACACAACACACACACAGACACACACAAACACACATACGAACACACACACACACACACACACACACACACACACACACACACACACACACACACATAGACAGAACCAGACAAGGACATTTTGTTCAACGTGAACCGCCTCCAGTCCATAAAACACTGAACTTTTGGCCAACCACAACAACACTTCAGTTTCAGTCCTTGCAACTCCGCTTCATTAATATTCAACGAGGTCATATGATTATTCTTTTTTATTCATACCTATGGCTATAGAACTGTTCTCTCGGTGAATGAACTTTTTGTTAGCTGGATCTAGAGCTCTCCCTCTGTATTTGTCCGTTCTGCTAACTGTCTCCCTGTATCTGTCCGTTCTGCTATACAGTAAAATTTGACTCCTGTTAAACTTATTATCATCTGTTACTACTATATCATGTAATCTTACTGCATACTCGTCAGTTTGAATTAATAAACAATTATATTATTATTAGATACTGGCGCAATAGAAGCCACTAGAATGACAGACACACAGACAGCGATTGCGGCAGAGGAGATGAGTGGGGCCTGGCAATCCTTGGGAGGGGGACAGTCCACCTGGACCAAGCCATGAACTCCTGTATAAATATAGCATGCTAAGTGTATGTAGGAGTTCGTGACCAAATGGAAACGTTCTGATGGTAAGGCAGTCCGTGATGCCACGGGTTTCGACCCCCAAACACTAAATGCCTCTTACCACTTGACACGTTCTCAATCTCTCACCTGCCACTCAAAGATATACTTCATATCTTTGACCTCTCACCTTCTTATCTCTTCTCCACCTCATCACGACCTCCCACCCTTCCCCTCAAGCCTTCCCTCTCGTCCAACAGTCCACGGCTGTCCGTATACAAGCAATGCCCTGATTGTCCAGTGGCTCACATTCCAGATGTATCACCGGTGGTCCCATCCACACACCTGGAATGTGTGCTCCTCTTCTTTTCGGCCAGGTGCTTTCCAGTGGTGGTCGAACCATCCATCAATCCACCTGTAATTCAATGGCTTTTAGTGGAGAGGATGGAGACGAACCACCCACTTGGAATGCAGCGCTTTCCAGTGGTGGTGGAAAGGCGCTGCAGACAGTGCCTCTCCAGTGGTGGCGAGACTAACTATACACCTGGAATATAATGCACTTCCAGTAGTGGTACAGGACTGCCCATACAACTGGAACGTAGTGTGTTTCCAGGTGGTCATGAGACAGACCATCCACTTATACCGACTTATAGTGGCTGACCTCATATGCATACATCATCATCATCGTCAATATCAGTTCCTGACGCCAGTCCTCTGGCGGCGATGGGTACGAATGAAAGATTTCCACTGTCCTCGGTCACTCGTCAAGTCCAGTGCTTCTCTCAGTGTTAGTCTACGCGATGCTGTGTCCTCAATTATGTTGCTATCCATCGCATACATATCTCCATATACAGGGTACAATACATATATACATACATACGTATACATACGTATACCAGAGATGGACACAATTAGTTAAATTGCTAATCAATTAGAATTAGAATTAGCCATTTGTCTAATCGATTAGCTAATTGATTAGATTCTAATCGATTAGTTACCCACCTCAATAATACATTAATACACACATACATACATACATACATACATACAAACATACATACTGTGGTCCCTTAAGGGTCTCTCATCCAAAGCTTCCTATAAATCAACGAATGTCTTGATTTTGACTGTTATGTTATTTTGTGCAACAAGAAGCAATAAAATGTATGGTTAATGGTTATGGTTATACATACACACCTAAACACATACATTAATTTTAAAATATTCAATATAAATATCCACACTCAGACTCATAAAGATAAATCGAGATGAAAAGCCAGTTCCGAATTGAGGTGTCAGACAACCATTAGCTAGTATTCATGCAATACATACTAAGAACTGCTCCCTTTGTTCCCGGAAGTCGAAGGAGGATTTCTATCTCCAGCTGGATACCATCACGAGGGAGCTGTCTTCAGCTAGATCCGGTATCCACAGATCGGAGATAAAGACCAACTCGATACAACGATGTTATTTATTTCCAATCCCTGGAGTAACTGCCCTCTTTCCAGCCAACGCCGTTTCATCTGATCCTCTGTTCACGCTATAATCAGATAGACCGCTATAACCAGTTCTGTCCGTTACGCCAGTCTCTTCACGTACAAACTTAAGACTTGCCTCTTTCAACTTGCCATATCCACTTCTGGATTGCCTCACCTATCGGATTGCCAAGCAATTGATCACGACTTTGACTACTGTTTCATTTGATTGATGCTTGTGCCTTATGATAACGTCGCTATTAGATTCTATTAGATTAGTTTAGCTTTGATAAGCGCAGTTCAAAAGGCACGCACTCAACTGCGGGCCGACTGACTATAATTTGCTCTTGATGTGGCGCTATATAAATGTTCGATTGCAGTTACGGATGTCTACACGGAATGTCTATAGCGTCACTCTGAAGAAGGGAACCAGATGCGCATTGATGACGAAACTGGGTAAATAGGGCGCGCGATGCATTCTGGTCTATCCACGGGTATAAAATAAATCTTTAAAAAACGATAATCCAAGTTTTTGGAGCGTAAATTGTCACAATTAGTAGTTGCATAAGAGTGTGGTAATGCAATCTAACTTTCAGGTTGACTAAAATGTTAAATTTTACTAAAAGGCCGCGAATAGAAATACTTTGAAACGACAATGTAATCAACTTAAACAAGCGTAGGCTTACGCTTACTCGTGAGAGCGGGAGTTTATCTGCAATCCAATCACGTAACTTATAATAATTATCTGCACATAACCTAGCTATACTCAATGCCCTACAGGGTGAGAATTGCCGGGGGGAGTTGGGGGTTCACCCCCAGTCTTTCTTAGGATCCAATAGTAAAGTCTACATTTCATACCCAAACTGCACATAAATCAACGTCTAACCCCCACCCCCACTTATTTTTTTCACAATTCTCATACTGCTGCCCTAGCCAATTTATTTTACAGTGGCGCATCTTAAACCATTGTAAAATCTTGGTAAATTTCGGTGCATCACATAACCAGTTAAAGGAATGCAATGGCAGCCCTCCCACCAAAAACATCAAATTCAGGCAGAGCCCGATTGGTATCCCTACCTCGATTTGTTCTTGAAATAAATCGATTCTCTTTAAAAATATTCTACTCATTACCCAGTCTGTTCACTTACCAGAACCAAATTAAATTCGTTAAAACAGCATAAATATATCCACACAAGTCTTTAGTTTACGCACGCACGAACGATTGACGTCATTAGTACATGAGCCCAATATATGGCGGCGTCATTTTCGTACGTTTCCACATATTACGTCATTACTTTACGCTCACCCATTCATTTACTCTGATAACATTAACAGTTTATTAATCAGTATAGCGCCGCTGCAGGGTTCTTAATATGCACTATGCAAATAGCCAGATAATATTATACCCACAAAGACACATCTGGGACTATCAGTACTTCAGTAATAATAGTCCCACACGCATACTGCAGCATACATACAACAGTTGTTTGAGGCAAAGACGTTATCACTGATAAAAAAACTGAGGGGGTGGCTTCAACCTGCGTACGATAAGCACAACGAACTCATCACAGTACTTATCAAAACCCAGTGTCCATATCTTGACCCTTCTGCGCTGGACTGGATAGAGGGATAAGTTTCCCCGATCTTGGTACACTTTTCACCGACAGAGGGCATTCCTTTCCAGCCACGTGTATTTGTTTCCACCTGGAGTGACCACTGATTGACATGGAACAGTATAGAGACAGACTTCCTACCTTCAGTTCCCTTATCAGAACACATCAGGGTCAGTAAGATCGAAGAGTGTCAACAAGGTCGAAGAGCCGATGTACAACAACTCACCTGTCAGTAATTAATTCAACAATAGTGCGAAGCATCAGACACTTCTGTAGCCATAACACCCATCAATTGTCCGGTAATAAATCACAGACAGCGTGGCAACGGTCTTTGCCACTGTCCGAAGACCCAGACGGGGCTTCTTCAGGCATGTTGATAGCTCTCCAGAAGATGAGAGTTACTGTTCCGTATAGTTCATTCTTCGTGTTGCTATTTGGGGCCAGTTCACAGCAATCTCCAAATAGCAACACGAAGAATGGACTACACGAAAACAGTAGCTAACAGTGGAAGAACTATTGTGTATACTCTGCTAGAGACAAACTTTTTATATCAAATCAACTCAAATCAAAACTTCTTTATTGAAGCCATATCAATTCATGCACAGAACATTTCAACATGTAGCCTAATAACGAGATTGGCCGCAAGAGGAGGAAGTCAAAAGGGATCAAGATCCCGCTAACTAGGGACACCTATAATATCATTTCCAAAGTCTTAATTAGTGACAGCACAGCCAAACCTTGACAACAGCACAACATCGAGCCTCACACAGCAAAGCTAACAATAATAGTACATGGTACAAAGTAAATTATCAACTAGATTCCAAACACTATAAAATAAAGAAAGAAAGAAATCCTTAACTAACAGTGAAAAAAAATATCTTGTATACTGTGTAAGGGGCCATCATCTTAGTCATGAGTGTTCCCCAAACTTCTTTAAACAACGCCACCGGAAAGTCCTGTGGGCTGCCAGGACCAGTACCCCCCCTCACCCGAGGGTTTGATGAAGACTACATCGTCGACCTAGGACTATTTTGACTAGTCCTGAAGAAGGACATGGCAGATTCCATGCAATCTGCACCATGAGCTCCTTCTACCTTCTGTACCTCTGTTAAGCCAGTGGCTGAAGACCATGCTTTTCAATCATGCTTGTAAGAGAAACCTCTGATGAGTTTTCTGAAGAGGCACTATATAAACAAACACTTAGAATTACAACAGCTTAGAGATCCTGAGTGGCCGAGTGGGTTGGTGTCCGCTCGCCGCGCCGGCGCCCCGGGTTCGCTTCCCGGTCGGGTCGGTTTATCAGAGATTAATTTCTCGGATCTTTACTGCGGGTGGCTCGGTCGCAATTTAAACGTGGAGCACGAGGTTGCTTTCTGCCTCCGACACTAATCATCTTCGATATGAAAAAGTGTCGTTAAGCCGAAACAATTTTACAACAGCTTTTCCCCGAAGGGACATATTGCCAAACCAGCGCCCAAATGATCTTTGCAGGAGAGGCTAGAAAATGAAAAAATTACTAAAAAATTATTAAGATGTCTATAGTATCTGTTTCAATGGTATATGTTTCTGTAGTATCTGCTTCCATAGTATCTGCTTCCATAGTATCTGCTTCTATAGTATCTGCTTCCATAGTATCTGCTTCCATAGTATCTGCTTCCATAGTATCTGCTTCCATAGTATCTGCTTCCATAGTATCTGCTTCCATAGTATCTGCTTCTATAGTATCTGCTTCCATAGTATCTGCTTCTATAGTATCTGCTTCCATAGTATCTGCTTCCATAGTATCTGCTTCCATAGTATCTGCTTCCATAGTATCTGCTTCCATAGTATCTGCTTCCATAGTATCTGCTTCTATAGTATCTGCTTCCATAGTATCTGCTTCTATAGTATCCGTCTCTATAGTATCGGTTTCTGTAGTATCTGCAGTGTTTCCGTTACCGCCCAAATGGCCGTTTTTACATCCATAAAAAACGTCCAAAACGTCCAAATATTTTGGTGTGATTGCCGAAATACATGAGCTACGTCCAAAAAACTTCTCAAGTCAGGCCGTAAATACGTCCTCTTTTTGGAATCTAATGGAAACACTGAGTATCTGTTTCCATAGCACCTGTTTCTATGTATCTGTTTTTATGTTTCTACAAAATCTTTGTCTATAGTATCCGTTTCTATATCTGTTTCTATATTATCTGTTTCTATAGTTATCTATTTCTATCAAAAGTCGCTTGCAATATTCACATATAATCTCAAAAAGCCTGTCACCAACTCAGTCCCGTCTTTGAGGAGATAGACCCGATACCGCAAGGGAGGATGGGCAGTGGAAAGGGAGTTATTTTCATAATGGCCTCTTTACCCCGTCTCATCAATCAAAGACCTTTTCATCCTTTCCATCTCAATCCACCTCGGTGTCCTTTCACGGCCACTACTTCCTCCGATTTCTTCCTTTCATATCTTGTGATGTATTATGACACAGCGATAGTTCTCCATTTCAATAGCTTTGTTTACGACAGGCGCTGTTTCTCCACGTTTCTCCATTCTATATATTTTTCTCCATAGATTTTAATTCAATCTCTTCGTGTATTGGAGCTATTTATCAAGATTTCTCCTCTTGATTTCTCGTAGTATATGCCATATATGTATTGCTCTATTTTTCAATTGTATATGACAGGTATTTATTATTATTATTATTATCTGGAGGGTCATTATTATTATTATTAATATTATTATTATTATTATTATTATTATTATTATTATTATTGCAGTGACTTGAAACTCCTGTTGATACAATCCAGTGCAACAGAACACAATAAAATGTAACAACATATCAATAGCATGCAGTACAATTGAATACAAAGTGATACAAGAACACACTACACCAAAATAAAATAATTATAATTAAATACAATTTTTAAAAGGAAAAAATAGAAAAATGGAATACAACTACAATGCAGTATAACACAGTACAATCGAAAATTGGTAATGTCCACAACAATATATTCAACAGACAAATCAAATCACCCTTTCGCTTCCAAGCCCTAAGGGTGACAACATCATTCGGCCTACTTCAAAGGCGTATGTCTGGCTTCAGGTCACAATGCCTGTGCCTCATTATTCGACTTGCAACATCTACCAAAGTTTGTATCATATTAAGGCCGTGCTTTGAGTTGACCCATTTCTGAGTTTCACTTAAGCTCCCCCCCCCCCCCCACCCAACCCATCAACCTAAACATCGGAGTCACACAGTTGTTGGAGAATGTGTTGACATCCAAGAAGCCTTTGACACCGTTTACCCACCAATAGAAGACGGTCCTGCAGTCATAATTATAATTGCAAACACATAAGACCAAAGATTTCGACGAACTGCAACCAATTTCCAGCTCTTATACTGCTGTGGATTGGGACAAGGCAAACAGAAGCAGTCCAACAGGTGTGACCCAGTGGCACATGTGTGTGTGTGTGTGTGTGTGTGTGTGTATGTGTGTGTGTGTGTGTATGTTTGTGTTTGTGTGTGTGTGTGTGTGTGCGACTGTGCGTGCGTCGGTGTTTGTGTGTTTGTGTGTGCGTGTATCTGCTATGCTACAGAATGAAGTGTTACCGACTTTATTTTTCTAAGCCTCGCCATATGAAATGAATCAATCCCAACACTTCGTAAAAGACACCCAAAGAATTGGAACTGGCAAATACAACACAACTGCATTTCATACAAAACAATACAACTGTACGTGATATAATACAATACAACTGTACATGATACAATACAATACAACTGTATTTGATATTGCCCTCCTTCTAAAGTTCAGAAGTTCACACAGAAAATGGGGCGGCGGTGGTGTCGGGGTACAAAATGTCGCGGATAACAATGTCGTTGATATATAATGTCCGGATAAAAATGTCGCGGATAAAAATGTCGCTTCACTAAAAATGTCGCGGATAAAAATGAAACTCGGATAAAAATGTCCGCGATATTAGTCCCGCGACATTTTCACCATACTGGGAACGGGCGCTATGACAAGTAGCTCTACATACACACTACAGAACATCAATGGCACAGAGCAATTACGCGTGACAAGGACTAACTTTGACCGTTTAATACTAAACTATTAAGAACGATATACGATATACGAAGACAATTACGATATACGAAGACTAAACTATTAAGAACGATATACGATATACTAAACTAAAGTAGCAAAAAACTATAATGTTCCTACTAGAATGTTCGTACTAGAATGTTCGTACTACAGCCTACTAGAATGTTCGTATAGAGAATAGAATGTTTGTATTAAAAAACTATAATGTTCCTACTAGAATGTTCGTACTAATATGTTCGTACTACAATGTTCGTACTACAATGTTCGTATTAAAAAATAGAATGTTCGTACTATAATGTTCGTACTAGAATTTTCATATTCAAATTTGCAATCTCAAGTTGTGAGCAATACTTCGCAGATAATCGGTAGTTGGACGAAGTCCATAGTCTGCCACAATGGTTTTGATTCTTTCGGCGGTATCTTTATAGACCCGTTTGCCGGGTGGAGGTTGCTGGCCGGCGACGTACTGCTCCAGTTTCATTTCGTTCATGCTTTCCTCTTTCTTGATTCCTTTAATGAACTTCCAGATACTGGGATGATGAGCACCTAGAAGTTGACTAAATCCTCGATGCCAACCCTCGACTGAGTTGTTGGTTTTGGGAAGATCATCAAGGGAGGCATCGTAGCAGTTCCAAAGCGCGTGTGAAAACATAGGGGCGTTGCGACCTCTTCCGCGCTAATTTTGAGGTCAAAGACATTGCTGGCTCAATAGAGCAGATAGTAAACAAGACGCGACGAAATTGTGAACGGCGACATTTTTATCTGCGACATTTTTATCCGCGACACTATGTATCAACGACATTTTTAACCGCGACATTTTTATCCGCGACATTTGTATCCGCGACATTATATATCAACGACATTTATATCCGCTACATTTTGTCCGCAACATTTTTAACGCGACATTTTCTTCGCGACATTTTCGATGGGAACCGGGCGCTGGTGTAGGGGGTATATTCGGTGCCTCACCGGCCTCATTCGGGCACGCATCCATAATCCGTCCTAAGGACCCAACTTAAGCGGCAAGTCTCCATGCGCTTTGCACGAAATTGCATTCAGTGTCTTTGACTTTGGGTCCAGCGCTCCATAGTAGTCTATCTTGAAGGGGCGCTTATAACAAATGCTCATACATACGAACTATAGAACACTGGCACTGCCGCCTATACGCGTGAAGGACTTGCTAGTAAGTGGTTACATTGCTAAAGTTATTGCCTCGGGCAAGGCTCGAACCCGCATTACCACGTGGTGTATTGTATCACATTTGGCTATGCATGACTTACATATACATGTGTAATAAGAGCACTTAACATAGTAGCGCCGCCACTGCTCGTACTCTGCAAGAGCCAGTCCCAAGCCTCGATGAAGGAGGAGGGCAACGCTAATGGTCTTTGCTATCACAGTGTCGTTAAACTGAAACTACTACTACTTAATATATTGCATTTTTACATGTAACTGACTCACAAAGGCAGACTCACAAAATGCCAATATCCCCCATGGAATAATTGTCAGATTTTTTCAACACACAGCTACAAAAACTTGCACTCCCTTCTTCCCTTCTCTGCCAATCTCACAAAAAGTATTCCCGGTACAAGAAACCCATTTTTCACGGAACATGTCCATTCGTCTCCATGGTGGAAGCCGTCTCCCGCTGAGTAGGCCCTCTCAGTGGTCCCGTCGACCGCTAGTAAGCTCTAGTCGCTGCAGACACCAAAATGGCCACACTCTCAAAAGCAAAGTTCCACGGGCTCCTAGCTCCACGGGCTCGCTTGACTGCTAGGCAGCGCTGAGCTTTCTCGGTTGCAGGCCCCTCCATCTGGAATGACCTCCCGTCGGAGCTGCGTTTGCTACCTCTGACCAATCTAACCGGGTTGTATAAATCACTGTTCAAAGTCTTTTTTCTTTTGCCGTGGCTGGGCTGCGAGCGCTCCTGAGTAGATTTCTTGATGGGGCGCTATATAAATCCCCAGAATGAATGAATGAATGAGTGAAGGTTCGCAACAGCAAAACCCTAATCAAGGTGGCATAGACTTTGGCTTGCTGTGGACACAACTATAAGAAATGGCTGGTAACAGCAGATACTAGAGCAACCACAATAAGTATTGTTTGGTAAACCACACTTTAACTTTCATAGACATTATCAAACGGCGGGATAATAAGTGACTAATTAAAAATAAAAATTAATAATAATAATAATCCAATACTAAACACAAAGTATAACTCAGCATTTGCACTGATAGAAGTATCTTGCTATTACTGCATACATGCATGTAATAAATCGTCATCTTGCTCAAGGAAAAATTGAAACTCTTACCATATGTGCCGACAGTTTGCAGTGTAAACTTGTAAAGCATCCTAGAAGTAGCCTGTCGTATCTACATAAATTTTCATTGCAATTTATAAATGTCAGATTACAATTACAATTACAAAAAGAATAGGTCACACTACTGCCGTCAGCCGTTCGTATACACGAGCCTTACAACTTGTTAGCTATCGTCTTGGCGTTATGCCAATTAATTTGTCTTGCTCAAGGTAAACATTGAAACCATGTGCGCATTCCACAACCCGCAAGAACTCTAATCCCTTCCCCCAGATTTGCGCTCACAATTTGTCCATATTACCGCCTAACGAAACGAACTCAATGCTCTAAGAAAAAATTGAAGCATAACCACATGGTAGGTACCCGAGAATAATTACTGACAACACTGTCTGGTTACTGTACAAAGATTAAAAAATATTAGTATTGTTATTCTTGGACTAACAGGAAGGAAAAGAAAAGAAAGGCAGACCAAGACTACGTTGCATAGACAATGTAAATGAGGACCTGGACTAACACTAAGGGGAGCAAGGGACTTGACAAATGAATGAGGAAAATGGCCAACATTTATTCGTACCCATCGTCGTCAAATGGTTGTCGTCAGGAACTGATGATGATGATTATTACTATAATTGCTTACTTTTAGTTTTGTTAACTTTTATTGAAATTCTTTATCACAATTGTTATTGGTAAGGTATAGAAATACTCAGATTACTTAAGAACATAGGTCCTATATGCCAATCCAATGGGTGACCACGGGTATGAAGAGTTTGCGAACGTGGCGACCTCGTTTTCTTAGCCTCAGTATATGAGAGTAGAGGTCCAGTCTCTCCATTGCCGAGAATTGAACCATGGACACTGTGATAGTGGCAAATACATTCTTAAAAGCCATCAATAGGCACTATGTAAACTTTCTGATACCTACATATATACACACATGATGGCACACATAAATACATACATGTATGCATACATATGCACAAACTTGCAGGCATACATGCATGCATGCATACATAAATGCATACATACATAAATACATACATACATACATGCATAAGCCATAAGTACATATATGCACACATGCATACATACATACACAAAACATACGTACATGCAGGCATGCATACATACATACACACATGCATACGTACATACATGCTCAAATGCATACATACACACACACACATACATCACACACACATACATATACACACATACATACATACAAGCACACATGCAAACATACATACACACTGACATACATACATACACATACATACATACAAACTTGCAAGCATACATACATACATGCATAACACTGCATACATAAATACACACATACATAGTGCCATCATATGTACACAGAACAGCAACTATGCCACCCAAGTTTAGAGTCAGCCGTCTGCAGTCATATCTTTGAAGAGTGTTTTGATAAAGGGTCGAATGTTGTACAAACATTTCCTAGAGAAACAATGTCTATCCGGGCTAAATAGGTTAAACATCTTCAAGGTAAAGTATCCAACACGAAAACTTCTTACCGTTCACAGCTCCTCTAACAGCACTGTCTACTCACAGATCGTCTGTATGTATGCGTGCATGCATGTATGTAAGTGTGCATGTCTGTATGCATGTATGTATGATACATGTATGTATGTATGCATATGTATGTATGTATGTATGGATGCATGTATGTATGTATGTATTATGTATGTATGTATGTATGGATGCATGTATGTATGTATGTATCTATGTATCTTATGTATGTATGTATGTATGTATGTATGTATGTATGTATGTATGTATGTATGTATGTATGTATGTATGTGCATGTATGTATGTATGTATGTATGTATGTATGTATGTATGTATGTATGTATGTATGTATGTATGTATGTATGTATGTAT
Organism: Aporrectodea caliginosa; assembly: GCA_020284085.1. Taxonomy (NCBI): domain Eukaryota; kingdom Metazoa; phylum Annelida; class Clitellata; order Crassiclitellata; family Lumbricidae; genus Aporrectodea; species Aporrectodea caliginosa. The sequence goes on from JACEVL010000897.1 coordinate 208,843, forward strand.
GTATGTATGTATGCATGTATGTATGTATGTATGTATGTATGTATGTGTATGCATGAGCACTTGTTATAGCGCCCCTTCAAGATTTCTACTCAGAGGCGCTCCCGACTACAGCGCGGACACTGAATCGAAGTTTCACGCCGAAGCGCATGAGCAATTGCCAGTGAAGGACTTGCCCAGGGTCCCTACACGGCGGCTTGAGGTGGATTAGAACCCGCAACCCTCCGGCTGCAAGGCACCGAACATACCCCTACACCACCGCGCCCCACATGGTATGCATGTAGGTGTGCATGTATGTATTTGTGCATGCATGCATAAATATATATATGCATGCATGTATGCATGTATGTAGGTATGTATGATTGTCTGTATGCAATACTGCATGCATGCATGTATGTGTTATGCATATATATGTATGGATGCATGTTAGCATCTATGTGTATGCATGTACATCGGTATGTAATATATATATAAATATTATATATATAAATATTATATATATAAATATATATATATAATTATGTATGCATGCATGTAATGAATATATCTAGGCACAGCAGTCAGTATGTGCACATGTATATATACATGTAGATATGTACGTCTATATCTACGTAAGATAACCACAAACCAGAATACCCAGAGCATCACGTTACCCTGCATCTGCGTTGCTTCCATTTCGTGAGAGTGGAAGCCGACACTAGAGGGCCAGGCAAACAATTGCCCAAAAGAGCGACCACTCAAAACCATTCAACAAAACACACACACTTCATCTTGTCAAGAGCAACTTCCTGCACAGCCAACCCAGTTTAAAAAGAGTGGAAAAGACCCCCGATGGGGTTTCCTGTTTGCGCAATATTGCTCTCACCCCGATTTCAACAGAAAAAGTCCCCAACATTTCGTCATTTTAAAAAGAAACCCCGCTGTACGTTCTGCAACCGGAACTTCACCCCACTCCGCTGTTCCACAGAAAATAATTACCGGTCTTTTATGACTAACAGCCCCCGCACAAAAGACCCTTTGAATTAGGGTTGGGCACAACACCCACCTATATCTGGCCCACCCTACAGTCTACTTTCTCTCTCAACCCTCACCCTTTCACCTAAAGACAAATTGAGGGCAACGCATTACTGGCTAACTTCAACAATTAATAGCATTTCGGGTCTTGAGTGCTCGGCTCTTATCTCTGGCTCCCCCGGGTGGTGAGAGGGGGTTCGAGCGGAAGTCACCCTCCCACTATTGTCACATAAATTGCTACGGAAACTATGAAGGTTAAAACACACACACCGAAAGAAAATTGTTTTTAGATTCCTCTCTGTTGTCATTACAGTTTTCAAGATTAGAGTTTCCCAAGATATAGTCTATAATTGGCTTAAGTTGTCTCTTTAGATCTGTTATGCTGCAATGTTCTGTTTATGTTTATAGATGTATTTATATATGTCAAGTCCTTCACTCGCAATTGCTCATGCGTGTATGCGTGAAACTACGATTCAGCGTTCGCGCTGTAGTCGGGAGCGCCGTCTGAATGGGAAATCTGGTAGGGGCGCTATAACAAGTGTTCAAATACAATACAATACAATATGTATTTATACAGACATACACACATAAATACATACTTGCAATGTCATACATACACACATACATACATACCAATTAGTAACCACACAAATATATGTACATAAATAGACACATACATACGTGTATGTATATATATATGTATATATGTATGTATGCACTTATTTATGTATTTATGTCTGTCTGTATGTATGAATGTAGGCCTATATATTTGTACAGTAAGCAAATTTCCGAACCCCTCAAAAGCATTTGTGACAGATGCCTAAATGTTATTGTTGCTATTACTAATTAGTAACCTTACAAACATACACATACATACAAAAAGACATACAAACATAGATACACAAACACACATACATACTTACACATAGTTATACACAAGCTTTCTAATTTCTGAGAAAGCTATTCTCTACCATAAAGCACAAAACAGCAGACAACTGCTGCACAAGTGCTTAACCACACTAGTAACTGCCGTGACCAGACATTAAGTCTAAAGGTGCAGCTTCTACCACCCTAGGAAATCATTTGAAATCAAGGGTGTTTCCGATTTTTGCTTACAACAATGGATGGCCACATGCTAAGCAGTCTAAAATAGAATAAACGCCTTTAATAGATTTGTACTACCTACAACTTAATAATCACATTAACCACCGAACATTAATGCAAAATATCAGCACTTACAAATACTGTTCCACAATGAGGTACTGTAATGTGAGGTAATGTAATCTTTTGAAGATTTATGCAGAAAACCTCCTTGTCAAACTTGAGTTAAACTCATGTAGACAATGTCCATTGTTGGCTCAGTGTGTGATATGGATGGATGGATGGATGAATGGATGGATGGATGGATGGATGGATGGATGGATGGATGGAAGGATGAATGGATGGATGGATGGATGGATGGATGGAAGGATGAATGGATGGATGGAAGGATGAATGGATGGATGGATGGATGGAAGGATGAATGGAAGGATGAATGGATGGATGGATGGACGGACAAATGGATGGATGGATGAATGGACAATGGATGGTAGACATATGGATGAATGAATGGATGTAGGAATGGATGGATGGACGAATGGATGTACAGATGGATGGACGGAGGGATGGGTAAATGGATGAACGGATATATGGATGGATAGATAGATCGATGGATAGATAGATAAATGGATGGATGGATAGATGCATAAGTGCCAGCAGGTAAGAATATTCTCTCGACGAATGTTCAAGTAAAAAGACAGTACTACAAAAGAGTTCTAGCAAAATATTTAAAATCATGATATAAATAGGCTACTTCCATGATTAAGAAATCATAACCCCAAAACAGGCCAAAACACATAGCCTATCACACACTCAAGCTTTGTACTGTACTTCTTTACCTCACCATATTGTACTGTTCTTCACATTACTACTAGTAGGCCTACTGAAATGTAATATACTGAGTTGTGCTAAAACCGTTACATCAATCCTCACTGTACTGTGGTAACAGTCGCATACTGACTCACAAGTCAGTATGCAGCCTTTATTGCATCAGACAAGTGCATATGTACCCGACTGTGCAAAACGAATACATTCACATCTAACGTTGACATTAAACATAACCAGAATAAATTGAATAATCCAACTAAACAGTTTCCGAAAAAAATCCACAACGAAAGATCCGACCTACCTCACGATCAGTAGTAGATCTATTCGATCCTCCTATGATCCATCCGTTAAATGATCCAAATTCGTAAGCGCTGGGCCTTATCTGCTGTCACCCGGTCGATCAATGAGCCGTGGACACGCTCACCCGTTGTAACAACTCAACCGAAACGATTCAGAAACACGCACTGCATCCAACTTGACCCAGATCACGTCAGAAACTCCGACAGATTCGACAGAATCTGTTTTTAAAACGATACGACTAAGTATTTTCGGCAGACAATGTAAAGAAGTATTGTTTAAAAGCCTCTGTCCTGTAGTACTATACGTACACCTGTGCAACTACCACAACAACAACTCCGTGCGAACAAAGACATCCAATCAAATGAAACCTTACGACGCGCTGATGCTGCTCCCACCTAGCGATTGCATCCGTCCAATATAAACGCCATGGCGACACAGGAACGAATAAATCGCACGGGGTGCGACATACACTGGTGAAATTTCATTAAGCATCGTAATCGTAATCGTAATCTCCAAACTTCTAAAGCGCCACTCGAAAGTCAAGCGCAGGGCACCAGCTTATTCACGAGCGCTGCGTATAGTCAGAGGGGTTGTCCAAAAAGAGTAGTCCGAGGGAGGTCCGAGTCCGGTTTCTAGAGGATCAGAGAGGGCGCAGCAGATGTTAACGTGCATCCTATAGGCCTACCCTGAACATCAGTAACTGTTATACTCAGGGATCGGTTCAGCCCGGAACGCACCGGAGCCGCGTTCCGGTTCTGTTTTGACGACCGGAAGAAAAATGTCTAGATTAATTTGGCGCCTGAAGCTGGCGTTCCGGTTATTTGCTTAGGACGGTATCACTGGTTAATGGACTATGCTATAATGTATACCCAGGGTGAGAATTGCCGGGGGTTTAGGGGTTCAACCCTCCTAATCTTTCTTAGTACCCCATTGTAAGTCTTCATTGCACACCCCAACTCCATATGGACCAATTTCTGACCCCCTCCCACTCCACCCCATCTTTTTTCTATTATTCTCATACTGCGTATACCCGGAAAACGTCCTCCATTACCTACTACCTCTGTCCTAGGCTGGTCACGATCTGCAACAACGCTCAGATAGCCGTGTTGAATTGAATTGAATATTATTTATTTGGTAAAAAACATAACCGTGGTCTGTGTAGATTTTATTTCCTCACCAGGCTAGGATGATTTCCTTTGTCAAAAAAGTAGCGCCAGGCCGGCGTGTACTTTTTGTCAAAAAAGTAGAGCACAACGGTAACCGGTTATTTTAATGAGGTAACCAGTGGTCAAATTCAGCCGGATCCCGCCGGATTTGATATCCGCCAGCCACCTGAACTATGAGATCCGCACCTAAGAGTGGATACGTCACACGTCATCTAAATGTGTTTCTGCTCCAACAATGGACCATATGCATAGTGTTAGAGACATTTTTTATTTAGGCTATCCGAATACGGAATAGCAAATTTTGTGCATATTTGTAACGGTTACAGATACACCAGATAGGCTTAAGTTTTAGATTGTGAAGATTTGGAGGTGCTCCACCTCTGAATGAGTAATTTAATCACTTGAGGTAACGGTCACTCAACAAATTTAGTTAGCCTACTTTGCGTTAGCCTACTTCTAAATCAACCTATGTTCGCGTCGGCTAGTTGATTATGAGGCTATGAATATTATTCTTAAATTCTTTGTTTCACGTGTGTTAAACTCTTAACTTTAATTAGTCAACTTCAAAGTCTAATTATTTTCATCATAGAGGAAGCTGAAAATTCAAATTGACGTCAACTAGTAGCCTAATTGGAAAGGAAAAAGTCACTAGGCATCCACAAAGTTAACTATAGGGCCTAGTCATTGATTAGTTAATTTGAAAAGGTACAGATTATTTACATTAACGTAACTAGGACTTTTCGTTTGGGGGCTTTGAGCATGGCGAGTGAGAAAGCATGAGCATATAGTGGGTCGGGGCTTGATCTATTTGGGGCTTAACCTCCTCTTGGGGGCGCTTAAGCCCCTAAACCTAATGCTATAGTTACGTTCCTTATTTTGTTAAAAAATGGTTTTCTATAGCGACCGTATGGCCCCTACCCTGCTAATTTTTTCAATGAATTGATCGGGTGAGATCTTTCATCACCGCTTGACCTTTTGAGTGAGCGCCACGCCATATAACTAGCTACTTTTTCCTTTCAAGTAACTAGTTACGGTTCTGTAACTATAGTTACTTTGACCAACGACTATCCAACACTGCCCCTTGAGCACAGATTAATCTCCTTTCTCGCATCAACACATTTCAATCGCCATTTGCATGCGAACGTGTCATCTTATAACGGCGGAATTTCACAGATCTCGATGAGACGTGTACCGAGTCGCGTACACACATGCACGAAAATAGTTCCGATAAGGCTCGGCCAAAGTAAACTCGTGCGGTTATTTGCGCAATCTGTTTGTATAAGGGCTCGTTGCTCATACTATCTGTAGGACGAGTTTAATATAGGACATAATATCTCGAGGAAATACGGCCCACAAAATGGGCTATTTATGGGTTACAGCGGGGAATAGTAGGCTACACGACCTCAAACTAGCAAAAGGTGCGGCACAACAGTGGCGTAACGAAGGATTTCAGCGCCCAGGGGCAAGGGTTGTTGACTGCCCTCCCTTTTAATTTTCTGGATGACTTTTAATCGTTCTTGTTATAGTACTGTGTAGCACTGAAAGCTAATTTTGCGCCCCTCTGGTGCTGCGCCCGGGGGCGGTTGCCCCCTCTGCCCCCCCTTCGTTACGCTACTGCGGCACAGTTGAGAATGGTTTGTTACGAGGCTGGGCAAAGAGTAACGGATGACATTTAGAATAGCCCAGAAGTGGCGTCAATTAAGTTATTTAACGTACAGTGGCGTCACTGTGAAGTGCGAGGGGCGCGGGCCGCACCGTGTGACACCTTCCGAAGGGTGACACCAAAATGGGTGTATAAAACAGTTTTGTGCAGAGTTTCAGCAGAAATAATATTTATACTGCAGTGCTAGTTGTGTATGTCACTACCGTTAGGCCAACCATTACATTCTGTTAATACAGCCTATTATACAGGAATTACCATTTACGAGTAACATTAATACAAAAAACATTACTAAGAAGTCTGTATGGTCTGGTTCATGGAGGTCCATGGGGGTGACACCATGAGTTAGCGCACTGGGTGATACCAGTGGCGTAACTAGGGGTTCGTGCACCCGGGGGCAAGAATTTCCTGAAAATTTTTTTCTCAGTTCCGCCAAAATTTCTGATGACCTTTGTTTGTTTTTTTGCTTTTCCCTCTGTTTCTCTGTTTTTCAACAAGAAACTTGTAAAATATCATTTTGCGCCCCCCTTGCCCGCGCGCCCCCAGACTCACATACAAAAGTTACTTTTTTACTATTTTTCTATTTTTACCTGATTTCTTTAACAAAAAACACATTTTCAGACCTAATTTTGCGCCCCCCGTCCTGCGCCCGGGGGCGGCCGCCCCCTGCCCCCTCGTTACGCCACTGGGTGATACCAACCCTAGTGACGTCACTCAGGGCGTAACAACCTAGCATGGGCCCTCGGACACTCTAAGCTTGTGGCCCTTACCTCTTACGCTAGATGTCGCTTCTTTGCATCATGTAGCCTAACTGCAAACGATATTGACATAAACATGTGACATTTCCCTAACAATTATCTATTGTCACGGGAAAAAAATACATGAAATTTTTTAGTAGAAAAGCTTGGCGGCCCTTGGGACATCGGGGCGACTGGACATTGTCCACCCTCTTTGAGTAAGTAAGTAAAGTAAGTATATTCTTTATTAACCAATTGCTAATCACACTTTGCTGTACAAACGCATCAAGTAAGTTAGTAAGTAAATAAGTGAGAATATCTCTTAATAAACCAACTGCCAAGTGCCAACCGCACCTTGGTGTACAATCAATATAGTCCCGCATATAGCTAAGACAGCCAATCTTGATCAGACCTTGTATGATTTTGTTACGCCACTGGTCACGTACTGCCTACGGTTAAAGGCTTACAGGACTCCGTGGGAAAACTCGACACGATGACCTACGTGTGCACGATATAATGCTAAATATCGTCACCTGCTGAGGCCGAAGTATATACTGCCCTCTGGGGAGTTGAAGTCTCAATCATAGAGCAGGGAGCTGTTTAAATATTCTGCACCACTTGCGCCACCAAGCGAACTCGACTATCAACCGAGTGCATTAATCGTCTGTGGGAAGATAAGAAACTCCGGCACTACCCCAACTGTGGTAGCGCCAGTCCCAAGCCTTGAGAAAGGAGGAGGGCGACGCCGACATCTTTATCATGACACAGTGTCGTTGAACAGCAACTAACCAACCAATCAGGTGGCGATATAGATACCTAGCCAACCGCCTTCAAATGCCGAGGCTAAGAAAATAAAGTTGCCAACACTTCATAAGCTTACAGGTCTACATAATATTATGTCTGCCTCTTGGACTTAGCTTAAAAGACTGCTATTCTTCTCAGTGAACTGTATAGTTTGTCTGCCCTAAATGAATTTAAATAAGCCGTTATTAAATCGTATGCGGTCACTCGATTATGTCGTGATCACGAGTTAGATCATCGCTTTGGTAAAGCGTCTGTGTGGTTTTAAGTTGGCGTGGTTTAAAGTCAGTGAAGTTGCTATAGGCCTACTAACACATTGGCTACGTGTAAATACTACATGTAAATACATATTAACTGAATATGCGTACGTTGTACAAATAACCGTCTATAGACGTGGGCAAGGACCAATAATGCACAGGACTGGTAAATCATTATTGGGTTAAATCAATCGATCGATCGGTCGGTCAATCAATCAGTCAACTTTATTGTTCACCGCAGTAGATCAATTATACAGTAATGCATTTAAAGACGAGCTTAAAATCCAGCAACAATGGTTTAACCTAAAGAAACATCAGTTCGACCAAACAGGGTCGCCCTAATGCGATCATACGTCAAATGATCAAGTCAGTACAGTAGTTATTTGATTCTTTAATTTTAGTTTTAGTTGCTGTTTAACCAGTGACGTAACTAGGACTTCTCGTTTTTTTTTTTGGGGGCTTTAAGCCTTGAACATGGCCACTGCAGTAGCTCGAGCCTATAGTGGAGCCGGGGATCGATTCATTTGGGGGCTTCAGCTTCGTTTGGGGGAGCTTAAGCCCCCCCAAGCCCAACGCTAGTTACGTCCCTGTGTTTAACGACGATTTGTAATAAAAAAAAATGATTAGCGTCGCCCTCCTCCTTTCTCCAGGCTTTGGACTGGCACTACTAGGTAGGCCTAGCAGGTGTAGGGTAGTGGCAGAGTTAAATCCTTATTAAATGTCATGCGAATAGTCTGAAAGCTTAGGCACCAAAGTGCTGACGGTAAGATGGTATCATAAAATAATTATCTTGTATAGCCTATAGCCTACACGCCAAACGCATTGCCTATTATCTATAGCTAGGCTTATACGAAAAAAATCGACTAGTAATTGCATTTTCAGAGTAAAAATAATTTCAGGTGGAGAGTAAACATCGCATTTAATATCCGGTGTAAAATGAAAGCGTGGCGACATCTGTGGGTAGGAGCAGCCGAGCAGGCTCAACAACAACAACAACAACAATAACACCAACAACAACGTTTCACCCACGTAGGGATAAAGAATGGGTGGCATTCGGGACCTATAAGGGTAAGGCGAAGTCACCCTATAGCCTACTGTTTGCAATCATAATCGGAAACTCCAAACTTCTAAAGCGCCACTCGAAAGCCAAGCGCAGGGCAACAGCTTATTCACGAGCGCGGTTGTGCAAGTTCCCATGTCGTAATCGAGTGTTTACATAGCGCCGCTTATAATCAGAGGCGCTCACGACCCGGGCCACTGTCTTCACTGACAGAAAGCAAGATTCCTCCACTAGTGGAGTGGAAGGATCTTGGAGAGAAAGGGAGTTATTCAGGCGCTTGCGGAACTGGTCAACGGAAAGAGAAATAAGGTCGGCCCTAAGGAATGAGGCACCCGGTTCCAGCTGGAGGGGCCAACGATATAGCGAAACTCATGGACTGGGCCAGGTCCGTAGAATTGAGGGTCCGCAGGACAACCAAGAGGCCATGGGCCGAAGACCATGCACATCTCAACAGGTTTAAATAAACCTGTGAGCGGTGCTATATAAATTAATACATACGATACAATACAGTAAATCAAGTCTTTTGAGGCTCAAAGGTGAGGAAATTTCTTCACTGCATGTACTCTAGCAGCGCCAGTCCCAAGCTTTGAGAAAGAAGGAGGGCAACGCTAATTATCTTTGTTATGACACAATGTCGTTAAACAGCAACTAACCAAAGGTGAGACTTAAGCTGGGTCAATCGATGGGCTGTACGACAAACAGCAGCAATGCATTCATTGCGTTGTAGAGTCTACACAGGCACGTAGCGAGACCTAAATTCAAGAGGAGGCAACTTCACAGACCATTGGCAAAATCCTGGTCATTGGCGTCATTGGTCAATAGAAGTTCCAGTAGCCTATATAAAAAAGCAAGAGGAGGCAACTGCCTCCTCTTGCCTCAATGTAGCTACGCCCAGACAGTAGGCCTAATTATTTAGCAGGAGTCAGAATTTGATAAAATGCAGCTAAGCAAAGTAAGTAAGTATATTCCTTATTTAACTAGCTGCCAAACAGCACTCTGGTGAACAAACATCTAGGATAAGTTAGCAATCACTTAAACAGTAGCCTATCTATTGCTAGCGCAAGACATTTGTATAAATTTATCTTAATTTATCATCTGAAATTAGAAAGATAGCCCGCTTATCACATGAAATTATGCAGATATCTTTAGCTGGCTGTAGGCTTGGTCCTTGGGTTAACAAAACTTGAGTTTGCGCGGGCGAATCAAATCTAGCAAGAGTTAGGACTAGGCCTAATTGGGGCGGCACAGTATTGACAAATAGCCCGAGATAGTACGATGTGTTGGATTGGGGTGGGGAAGTTTGGGGGAAGTTCCGAGTGCTAGCAAAGGTTAATTGGGGCGGCACAGTAGGCAAATAGCCTGAGAGATAGTGTTGGATTGGGGTGGGGAACTTTGGGGGAGTTCAGACTTCAGAGTGCTGTTGGCTACAGAGAGCTGCGGCATGTGAAGATTTGTGAGAGGTTGAAAATTGAAATCACTTGTTTAATGTTTGCGTCAAAGATTTTCTGGTAAATGTGTAGTTTAGCGTCGTAAATTATTCGTCATTGCATTGGTTTCAGAATTGGTCGAATACAAGTTGGATTGACGAAAAGAATTCTTGCTAAATGGAAGTCGGATTAATTTCGATTGATGAAATTAAATTTTGCTTAAATAGAAGTGAGATTGGTGAAAAGAATCTTTCTTATATAGAAGCTGAATTGATGAAAAATAATTTTTATTCTTAATTAAATTGACGTTGTGTTGATGAAAAATAATTGTTTAAATAGAAGCTGGATTGATTAAATGAATTCTTGATGATAAGGATTCTTGCCAAAGTAGAAGTTGGATCTGGGACTATTATTACTGAATAATAATATTCACATGCTGGATTGATGAAAAATAATTCTTAATTAAATAGAAGTTGTGCTGATGAAAAATAATTCCTGCTTAAATAGAAGCTGGATTGATTAAACGAATAATTCTTGCCTAAATGGAAGCTCGATTGATGCTAAGGGTTCTCGGTTTTTCTCTCCCAAGTAGAAGTTGGATTGATGAAAAAGAATAGGCCTAGGCCTAATGCTACAATGAGAGAATAATTTACGACGCTAAACTACACGTTATAAACGAACATTTGGTAAACGTGTAGTTTAGCCTGGGACTAGTCCCAGGTTTAGCGTCGTAAACTATTCGCCATTGCATGGGTTTGATGAAAATAAATTTTGTTTAAATAGAAGTTGGATTGACGAAAAGAATTTTTTTCGATTTTCTTTGCGTATAGCCTACCGTACCAATTTATTTGGGAACGGCCGCTGACAAAATGGCGGCCATCATCTGCCGTCGACGTATCTGCAGACGCACGCAAGGAGAGGACGCCACGTTGACGAAACATCTGTCGCGTTTCGAACCTTCCTCCCTTGGCCCCTCGGACCCCCTCCGACCTCTCGGCCCCGTCGTGGGTCGTAAACTGCAACAGGTGTCGACATATCGGAAAGCTATACGAGTTAATACGGTCGATAATTTCACATTCGGTAGATCGACTCTGTGTTGGCCTGCCTCACACTTCGTATATACGTACACGTGAGCTGTAGTCTTGAAATTGAGGTAAAAATGTAAAGTTTTGACGAAAAATAGTTTATTGCCGTTTAATTTATTTGTGTGTTTTCCCCGGTTGATTTGTGTGAGAATATACTGCCGGATATTCAGATGATTTAAAGTTTGGGTATACGCTAAGAACACGGCCGTACTAAAATGTAATGTAACTGAACGTTTATATAGCGCTACTTCCAAATATGTACTCAGAGGCGCTCAGAGGGCTGAGATGTCCTACATAAATTAGTTATTATTATATTCGTTTATTGGTAATAAACTTTCTCATCTACTAACACGAATCTTAGTTAAATACTTAAGTGGCGACTGTGGCAATGGTTAAATTAGGCTTACATTCCATACAAGGCACTGAATGCGTTCTGCATTGTAATTTGTAACTAAAATGTGAACATTTATATAGCTCCCCTTCAAGATATCTACTCAGAGGCGCTCTGAGATTACTAATGGTGCTATGTAAATTAGTGCCATGGTTAAATTAGGCTTACATTGCATATACAAGGCACTGAATGTGTTCTGCGTTGCAACTACAATGCCACTGGAGTATTTAACTTTTAAAATAAGATTTGTACAAGTAGATGAGAAAGTTGTTTTAATTTAGGCGACCTTGAATTTTCTGTCGTTCGACATAATGAAATAGGAGTGATTTCCAAGACGAAATTAAATCCCAATTAAGTTCCAAGCTAGATATGAAAATAATCGATTGTAATGTAATGTAATTGAACATTTATATAGCGCCCCTTCAAGATATCTACTAAGAGGAGCTCTCTGCGCTAGCCTACATGTGTGATATTAAGTGTCACTACGAACGAATATATTACATCAGTTAGCAAATTATCTGTGATGCTAAACCTTTATGAAACTAGTCTTGTGTATGTAGGATTACTGCATTACAAGTTAGAGGGATTGTAAAAGTAGTTTTATGAAATTTTTTCAAGGTTGTTCAGAAATGGATTTGATTGTGCTCTTGATTGGTGTGGTCGTGGTCCTTATATCGGCCATACTCGTGTTCTTCGTTTCCTTCAAAGTGATGAAGGAAAGCTCGTTCGAAGAGGTTGCGGCAGCGAACGCGCGACGAGAGCGGGCAATTGAAGAAGAACTTGGCATCAGAGGCACAGATGCGAAGAAGGACAAGAAGAAGAAGAAGGAAAAGAAGGGCAAAGAGGTCGTCAAATCTTCCGAAGAAACGGAGGGGACTGCTGGATCTTCGGATGACTCCGAGGAACCGGAACCTAGCAAACCCGACGTGGCTGAATCCAAAAAACTTGTGAAAGGAAAGAAGCAGAAGTCACCTGATGCCGGTAAAATCCCCGAAAAGACAGACTCAAAGAAACCAGGAAAGAAAGAAACAAAGCCCAGTGGTGGTACCAAGGACAGCACCGCTCAGAGTTCTAAGGTGCAGTCGGCAAAAGCAAAAAAGGAGCAAGACGATGTCCAGAAGTACCCCGAAGTCGAGGTGCCCTTTATTGTGGCTGAAAGCAAGCACAAGAAAAAGAAGCAGGCTGCCGCTGCCGAAGCAAGTGCTTCTGGCAACATTTTTACAAGAGAGACCGTTGTAACTGTCATCATCCCCAAGGTGAACACTCCAGCAAAGGTGGAGGCCAAGAACCCTGCTAAGGAAGCTTCAAATTTGAAAATAAATCCATCCAAAGTCTCGGAATCAGGTATTAAATGGTTTACTGGTACATTTCATATCTTAAGTTCACTTTATTCTAAAATAAATAATTATCAGTGACACTGAGCATGATGCTTTCTATTAACTGTGGGCGGAAATCCCTTGCTTGGGTTCCATTTGTGTGTGTGGGCCCATCACTAGTGGCTCTTCTAGTTTTCTGAGCATTGTGTTGCTTACCTATAAAATAACAGGTCTTCGATGACATTTAACATTCTGATCTATTCTGCGCCTCAGTTTCACATTTCGGTGTGACCTTGCACGGTTACAAATTTACTTAATAATAATAACATTACATAGGCTAGCACAGACTGCACGCTATTAGTGTGCACTTGAAATTAGTTTGCTCTTTTCCTTACCTTATTGGTTATAATTTTACCTTATGTTACATAAATCCTATAATTATGTTGTTTTGTTGATAGTTACCAAGAATGTGCCAACAATTCAGTCTTCGCAAATTGGTGCAGCTGCAGCTAGCACTGAATGGACAACGGTTGGCTTTCCAATATATATCCTGACCTAATAATTATAATCTATTCCAAGCTATTCTAATCTATTCCAAACAATACTAACCTTTCCAGTCTATTCTAACATATTTTCTGACCTAATATTTTGATCTATTCCACGCTATTCTACTAGATTTCAGTCTGTTCTAATCTATTCTTCTATATTCCATTCTATTCCATTCTATTCCATTCTATTCTAATCTATTCTAATCTATTCCTATCTATTCCAGTCTGTTCAAATGTATTCCAGTCTGTTCTATTCCAGTCTATTGTATCCTAATCTGTTCTACTAGATTCTAAGCTGTTCTAATCTATATTTGTGTCTATTTTTCTGCTCAGCATTTGCCTTTGGATGACCATAACATGTAGCCTATTTCATAAACTCTACCCTTATTTCAGATGGTAGATAAATGAGGAACACCTTCTAGGTGTATTTAGAAGGCACTTTAAAGTGTTAAAGTCACAGCTAAATTCTAGTCTGTTTTACTGTATTCTAAGTTAAATTCTAGTCTATTCTGATTTATTATAACCTGTGCTATACAGGTTTCTAGTCTATTCCATTTTTATGGTAGTCAAACATCTCAAGAAACAATTGTGAAAAAGTGTATAATATTATTAAATTTGTAGAAAACCCAGAAGAAGCAAGTTGTCGAGAAAATTGAAGATTCTAAATGTAAGTGACTCACTGAACTGTAATTTAGCATACGTTTGCTTTGTTTTGTTTTTAATATTTTCACTTCACTCATTCATTTCGAGAATTTATATATTGCCCCTTCAACAAACTTACTCACAGGTGCCCCCAGCTCAGCCACGGCTAAAGAATAGCGATAATTTTATGCAACTTATAAAATGTGGGCATGTTGTTTTGAGGTAAAAGTAAAGTTAAAGAGCTCCAAGGTCCCATTGTGGAACACAAGTATTTTGCCTGCTCTTTGGTCTGTGAGCAAGTAATGAGCCTGCTCGGTAGGCTGGTGCCCTCAGTCGTTGGATTAAGACAGGTGTGCTACCGAGGAGACCACCATGTTGCACTGTTTGACTGCCTTGAAAAGAAGATATTGAATTTGAGATGTTGCTGAAGGTGCTATATAAATGCCTTGATACCACAGACAGATGAAAACTGGTATGGAACCAGTGACTTATTTATTATGTTATAGCCCATTGGTCGGGTCCTGGGTGTCTGCGTGAGCATAGGTGTAGCTACATTGAGGCCTCTTGCTCTTTTTGTATACTGGAACAGAAGATTTGATTGACCAATGAACCCAATGACCAAGATTTTGCCAATGGTCTGTGAAGTTGCCTCCTCTTGAATTTAAGTCTCGCTACGTGCCTGTGCGTGATATACCCAGAAGAGACTGTCCAGTTAAATGAGCGTTGAATACAGACATATGTTCATTGAGAATACTTGAATACATAATTATGTGGAATATATATGCATGCATACATAGATACATGCATTACATATGCATGCATACATACATACATACATACATACATACATACATACATACACGCATACATTATACATACAGCATCCATACATACCTACATATCTACATGCATATATGTATACATACATACATGCATGCATGCATGCATACATAAATGCATGGATAAATACTTGTATGCATGCATACACACATACATATGCATACATGCATACATGTATGCATGTATGCGTGCATACGTACATTCCCACATGTTTGGACACATTCACACATGAATATCCGCACACACACACATGCATACAAACAAACAAATACATACATACATAATGCATACCTACCTATGTTAGTTAAGTAGGTAAATGTGGAGTTTGCTTTTGTTTCAGCTACATCGCAACCGTTGTCTGCCGAGGTGCGTCAAAGTTTTGCAGCTCTTGAGAGCAGATCATGCAACGAGTTGGCGGAAAAGGTAAACCCTGCAACATTGTAATTTCTGATCTAATCTTGTGATTTCTATAGCATTACTGTAATAATTAACAATTCATCATCATCACCATTCACCACCACCACTACCACCTTTTAATGGTCATCTTCTATACTGTAATTAATTATGTCAACAAATTTTAGGCAGTTTTTGACCCCCTCACCCTCCCCCTGTCAAAAACTATCAAACATTGAAAGACCCCTAAAAATTATGTCAACAATCACAGAACCCCCCTACAAAAATAAACACAATGGCACAATACATGTAGAATCATTTTTAGATTTTTTACACTAAAAAGCAATCTCGAATTTCAAAATATATGAGTTTAGTTTATTACTGGTCAGCTTTTTAATAGTATTAAACATTAAGCACTTTATACGTTTTTAGCATTACTTAATGTTTAAGCTACCATTTTGAAGGGTCTGTGTTGATTCATTGGAAAAATTTGTTGACGTCAAATTGTACCTCACCCCTTGTCAACAACTGTCAAACTTTTCCAAACCCCTCCCCCTATTTTGTTGACATAATTATTGGACAGACCTTCTTCGTTTAAACAGTCTCATGTGTAACCAATGCTGCGTTTCTTGCTTTAGATGAAGGAAATCGAAGCACTGAAAGTTCGTCTGAATCACGCCCACATGGAACACGTGGCTGAGATGAATCAGCTGAATCAGCAGCTGCGTAATCCCAAGGGACAGGTTGTGGCAGCTGCCAGTGGCGATGGTCAGACGCAGCTCATCAAGATACTATCCGATGAAAACCGGAAGCTCAAGGAGGAAGCGGCTGCGGCCAAGAATCGGTAAGAAGGCAAAGCCTTTCTATCGAACAGCATGTCTTTCTCTCTGCCTGCATGTGTGTGTGTGTGTGTGTCTGTGTGTGTGTCTGTCTGACTGTCTGGTCTGTATTTCTGCTCGTTCTGCCTGTGTGTGTGTGTCCGTATGTGTCTGTCTGTCCATCTGTCTCTACTATTTTTCTCTCTCTGTTTCTGGCTTTGTCTCTGAACATATATGGATATGAGGAGGATCAATTATTGCATCGATTGACATACACACAGACAGACATGCAGACAGACACACAGATACAGACATGCACAGATACAAGACAGACACACAGACAGATACACAGACAGACACAGAGACAGACACAGAGACACACACACAAACAGACACAGACACACAGACAGATACACAGATAGACGCACAGACCCACACACAGACACACATAGACAGACACACACACAGACACACAGATAGACACAGGTAGGTATATACTCTGCTTGACAGTGTAAAGCACTCTAGAAGTTTCTTTACACTGATGATGCTTTATAAATTGTCACAATGACAAATACAACAATGCCACATTGGTTTGAGAAGCCCTACCTGTATGAATTGTAGACCTGCCCCATCCGCTGGTCCACCAGGCAGCGCCGGTGACCTTCAGCAGAAAGTTAAGTTCATGGACGATGCACTGAAGCAGAACGCAATGCTTCTGAATACCAGCGAAAATGCCAGGAAGACCCTCGACCAGAAGCTTAAGCAGTCGGAGGACAGATCGAAGAAAATGGAAGCACAGCTGGTAAGGACCTAAAACAGGCATCGGCAACTTCTCTTAGCAGACCCTAGGTTTTTAGGGGCAGCTCAAGCAGTGGCGCAACGAAGGGTTTCAGCGCCCGGGGCAAGATTTGATGACTGCGCCCCTGTTTAATTTTCTTGTAGACTTTTAATCGTTCTTGTCATAGTACTGTGTACCACTGAATGCTAATTTTGCGCCCCCTTGTGTTGCGCACGGGGGCAGTTGCACCCTTCTTTACACCTGATCGAATTTAGACCATGCCAGGATCTTTGATTCTGGTTTTATTGGGGTTTGTGTGTGGGCTGTTAATATCGCGATAAAGTATCGTAATACTTGGTATCGCCGATACTTTTTTCAGTATCGCAGATAAAGTATCGCATTAGCGCCGATATTTTGTCGCAGGTATCGCATGTGTATCGCCGATATTTTGTCAACAGCAATGGTATTTTTCAGCCTAGCCTGTCGGCGATACTCGATACCAATACTTTTTCCCACTATAATTTATATGTTTTCTTATCCGCTTGAGTATGTCGCGATCAAGAAATAGTGAGAAATAATTCTTTACGCTTCGAAAATTGCCTCTTTCTTCGAAAATAGCCTCTTTCTGCCATCTATGATCATTAGTGTGAATGGAAAGAATCTATTTTAATTGATTAAACATAAACTTACTTATCGAAAAGTATTGGTAAAAGTATTGTTATCGGTATTGCAATACTTTTATGAAATAGTAATGGTATTGGTATTGCAATACTTTTATTATGAAGTATTGGTATTGGTATTGCCAATACTTTTTACCAGTATTGTTAACAGCCCTGGTTTTACACCATGCCAATTGCGGGCTAATTTTTGCAGATTTGACCTAGAAAATCAGATGATAATAATTTTATTCAAACTAAATATTGCAGAATAACCATTAACGCAAATGAAGATAATTTTTAGGATGAAAACCTGAATATCCTAATTCCTACTTAGTCCTACACTACAATAAAATGAACAGAATATGTTTGATTGAGTTTGAAAAATTACGAAATACTTAGTCTGCGACCCCCAATGCATCGATTTGCATTACATTGATGATTGAATAGTAAACTGTTTGACTAGGGGTCCGATTTCCATAAATTAGGACTCTGGTCTTACTGTAGCGGCACCAAGCCTTGAGTATGCTAAGCGATTTTTACCCCTCCCCTCGTCACACTTCGTCACAAAAAGTAACACCCCCTGAAAAATTACATTACAGAGCTCTGACCCCAAAACCAAAATTGATTTAAACGCATGTTTAGCTAATTCTATGGCTCTATTGCCCTTTAAATGCTAGCCTAGTAAGTGTTTTGTTATGACTTTTCTTGAATTCCGAGACAGTTTACCAGTTTCTTGACTTACTTTTTACTCCTGAAATACACATTGAGAGGCTTGCGGACCGGTGAAGGTCCTGGAGCCCTGTTAAGTTTAGCAATGTTTATGGTAAAAAAAAACATCAGCAGCAATGGAACAACTGGACAACATAATTTCAGTACGAGTTGTATGGGCAGGAGATCATATACTGCACTGAAACTCCATGTACTGTACAAAGATCACAGGCAAATGCAGCACCTATCAGTGACTACTAGAGGCAATGGCTATGTACCACACTTATTTTTTTTAAAAATTGGTTTATTGTTACATATCAAAAATCACAAGAACGTTCATTTTACACTATGCCAATGATCCTTGAGTATGCACTGGTCTTACTGGAATTGAGACCATGCCAGTGATCTTTGATTCTATTCCTACTGAGTTTTACACCATGCCAATGATCCTTGTATATGCACTGGTCTTACTGGAATTGAGACCATGCCAGTGATCTTTGATTCTGGTCTTACTGGGTTTTACACCATGCCAATGATCCTTGTATATGCACTGGTCTTACTGGAATTGAGACCATGCCAGTGATCTCGGAATCTGGTCTTACTGGGTTTTACACCATGCCAATGATCCTTGTATATGCACTGGTCTTACTGGAATTGAGACCATGCCAGTGATCTTTTATTCTGGTCTTACTGGGTTTTACACCATGCCAATGATCCTTTAATATGCACTGGTCTTACTGGAATTGAGACCATGCCAGTGATCTTTGATTCTGGTCTTACTGGGTTTTACACCATGCCAGTGATCCTTTAATATGCACTGGTCTTACTGGAATTGAGACCATGCCAGTGATCTTTTATTCTGGTCTTACTGGGTTTTACACCATGCCAATGATCCTTGTATATGCACTGGTCTTACTGGAATTGAGACCATGCCAGTGATCTTTTATTCTGGTCTTACTGTGTTTTACACCATGCCAATGATCCTTGTATATGCACTGGTCTTACTGGAATTGAGACCATGCCAGTGATCCTTGATTCTGGTCTTACTGGGTTTTACACCATGCCAATGATCCTTTAATATGCACTGGTCTTACTGGAATTGAGACCATGCCAGTGATCTTTTATTCTGGTCTTACTGGGTTTTACACCATGCCAATGATCCTTTAATATGCACTGGTCTTACTGGAATTGAGACCATGCCAGTGATCTTTGATTCTGGTCTTACTGGGTTTTACACCATGCCAGTGATCCTTTAATATGCACTGGTCTTACTGGAATTGAGACCATGCCAGTGATCTTTTATTCTGGTCTTACTGGGTTTTACACCATGCCAATGATCCTTGTATATGCACTGGTCTTACTGGAATTGAGACCATGCCAGTGATCTTTTATTCTGGTCTTACTGGGTTTTACACCATGCCAATGATCCTTTTAATATGCACTGGTCTTACTGGAATTGAGACCATGCCAGTGATCTTTTATTCTGGTCTTACTGGGTTTTACACCATGCCAATGATCATTTAAATATGCACTGGTCTTACTGGAATTGAGACCATGCCAGTGATCTTTTATTCTGGTCTTACTGGCATTTACACCATGCCAATGATCCTTTAATATGCACTGGTCTTACTGGAATTGAGACCATGCCAGTGATCTTTTATTCTGGTCTTACTGGCTTTTACACCATGCCAATGATCCTTGAGTATGCACTGGTCTTACTGGAATTGAGACCATGCCAGTGATCTTTTGATTCTGGTCTTACTGGGTTTTACACCATGCCAATGATCCTTTATATGCACTGGTCTTACTGGAATTGAGACCATGCCAGTGATCTTTTATTCTGGTCTTACTGGGTTTTACACCATGCCAATGATCCTTGTATATGCACTGGTCTTACTGGAATTGAGACCATGCCAGTGATCTTTGATTCTGGTCTTACTGGGTTTTACACCATGCCAATGATCCTTGTATATGCACTGGTCTTACTGGAATTGAGACCATGCCAGTGATCTTTTATTCGGGTCTTACTGGGTTTTACACCATGCCAATGATCCTTGTATATGCACTGGTCTTACTGGAATTGAGGCCATGCCAGTGATCTTTTATTCTGGTCTTACTGGGTTTTACACCATGCCAATGATCCTTGTATATGCACTGGTGTTACTGGAATTGAGACCATGCCAGTGATCTTTTATTCTGGTCTTACTGGGTTTTACACCATGCCAATGATCCTTGTATATGCACTGGTCTTACTGGAATTGAGACCATGCCAGTGATCTTTTATTCTGGTCTTACTGGGTTTTACACCATGCCAATGATCATTTGTATATGCACTGGTCTTACTGGAATTTAGACCATGCCAGTGATCTTTTATTCTGGTCTTACTGGGTTTTACACCATGCCAATGATCCTTGTATATGCACTGGTCTTACTGGAATTTAGACCATGCCAGTGATCTTTGATTCGGGTCTTACTGGGTTTTACACCATGCCAATGATCCTTTAATATGCACTGGTCTTACTGGAATTGAGACCATGCCAATGATCTTTTATTCTGGTCATGCCGGTTTTTCCACCATGCACTGGTATAATTGCATTTATTAGTATTTCCAAGCAGTTGTGTATTCTTCGGCCTCGGGGTCACAGAACAACTGTTGTGAGAGCATCGGCGCCTTTGGTTCCATGGCGCCCGGGCCCCTACACCTACCTGGGCCCTCATATTCTGAGGCTAAGAAATTGAATTCGCTTCTCTGCATATCCATGACTTTGCTTTTGCTCTGCTTCTTCTTCTTACGTAGCAACCGGTTGCTAACAGCAGTGTATTTGTTTAGGATACTTCTTCGAGAGCCAGGGAGGGTATCAGTGACGCAAATACCAAGCAGTGGGGTGGCGAACCGTGTGGTTGGACAGGGCCCGCAACTTTGGGGCCCCAAAAATGTTACAGAAAATTAACATTAACGAGACACTCTGATAATATCTGTAGAGGAGTGGCCAACGCTTCATGGGATCCATGGGGAGGCCCGTTGGAGAATGTCCATTGGAAAGTTTTTCTTTACTGAGGCCATCCGTTCGACCTTCGCAATTCTCCCAGTGTTGTATCAATTACATTGCAAATGTAATTCAATTAGGGAGTTGCAATTACATGCTTGTAAATGTAATTGAATTACAATTACAATTACTTGATTGTGAAAGTAATTGAATTACAATTACAGTTTGATTGTAATTCAATTACTAATTACTTTTGAATTATTCCTTTAAAAGTGGCAAATGATTTAGAATTTTTTTGATAATTTTTAATTTACTCTATTTTTAGACTGAAACCTCCAATGGGCCAATGACCTGTATATTGTAATATATACATTCAATTGTATAATAAGTTTGTCAGGTATCCAAAATACGATTTGCAATTATGATCTATTAAAACAAGTTAGTTTATTTGATTTTAGCAGTAGAAGTTTTCAAAATGATAGTCTGTTAGAGAACTTAGTCGATTGCGCCTGGGTGAGTGAGTCAATTCGTCCAGCAGTGCTAAAGAGACGCTCAACTGGAGCTGAAGATGGAAGCTCTGTTATCTGTAGGCAGCCGCAGTATAGGCTAGCTAAGAATGAGTGCATGACTGCATGGATAGTCTGATAATGATGGTCAGCCCTTGCCCTTGGGGTCTATCAAAGACAGATAAGAGAGGTGTGTACGGATAGAATAATGTTGACAATTATGTTGCCATGCAAACTTAATGCAGAGCAGTTTATTCAATTAAAGGGGTGATCCGGGTCAACCATGGGGGCATCATCTTTGCTGTTTATTTAACACAAAACTGTCGACAAAACGCAACAGAATAAATGAGTTATTGAGATGGCAGTTTTTCATCTAGTAGGCGTTTTTGAAAAGCATGCGTGGTACGAAGATCTTGTTGTTCTTAGTTGTAAGTTCAAAGGGATGAGGCCTGGGGCGTATATTATAGTTACTAACAGACCGAGTAGTAAAGAGCCTGCGGAGGACATGGTTGTTAGCGGAGGACATGGTTGTTAATCCCTCAAAGTTATGGCATCTTTGCTGACTTTGCATGAAAGTAATTTGTAATTTCACTTCATTCAGTTCCGTTACATGTAAATTGTACCTGAAATACAATTCAATGTAATTCAGCTGAATTACAATTACGGAACTTGTAATTCAATTATCCGGTACATATATTTCAATTACTTAAAAACAATGTATCTGTCCCATCTAAAAAATGCAAAAGCTGCCATACAAAAATCTGTCTCCTCAAAGTTATGTACATATGTTCGCCTTTGCCGTAGAGTCAATGAATTCCTTTGGGGTGAGTTCCCATCGGAAATTTACGATCCGAGGCCTTAAAATCCGAATAACAAAAGTAATATTTTTGACCCAGAACAATTCCTTTTTTCATTAATACAGACGTAGATAACCCGTTTTGGCGACGTCCTACGGTGCATATTTAATCTTAAGTATTGAAAGCCCGTGTAAAATAATAAAATTGCGAGTCAAAGCATCATCAAAATGGCGGACAGTCGGTCTTTTAGTAACAAACAGCGCCTAGAACCAAACAAAAGTGAATATTGCTCATTAATCGGATCGGAATCGGCGAAAAAGCAGGCCAACTACTCGGAATCGGAAATCGGAAAAAATGCCAATCGGCTCATCGCTAATCTGGGCTAAACTAAATTTTAACCGTGTTCTGATGTCACTTGTCCATTAGTTTTGCTGATTAATATACTTTAAATGAACCATCGAACAACTTAAGTGGTACGACGAATAATCTATTTCTTAATTAATGCAAAGCAAAACCGAAATTTCTTACTGGAATCTTCGCTTCTGTGGTCGCATACCGTCTGTTCGTTGTGCTGTTTTCTTGCTGTCTGCGGTTGCTTAAAACGTCCACCGTCTTGATATTCTTGTTCAGTCGAAGATTTTCTTGCGCATTCGAAGATTTCAAACGTCGATTTTTAGAGCGTAGACCAAACATTGTTACTTATTAAAATTTTTGGTTTAAACTGAATTCGAAGTTCTTTCACGAAATGAATTGCACCATGACAACGTCTATCTAAAGATGACGTAAGACAAAAGGCCCACATGATGACGTCATCGCTTAAGACGACGTTACCATGAGAACGCAAGAATGACGAATTCGTATTGCGAAGATTATTTATCAGTGAGTGAGTAAGCATTTAAGTAAGTGTGTATGTATGTATGTTCTCCTTCAATTGCGCAGTCCAACTGTAGTAATAATATTATATTCTTCTTTAATTAATTCAAACTGCCATTTTTATGTAGGTTAACAATAATATGATTACAAGTAATAGAATAAATGGACATTTGATTACAAGTTACTACAGGCAGTCGAAGTTTAACTGTATGGCAGCAATGCATGTAGCTTTATCACGTCTACTGCTCATAATTAGAAGAAAATTAAGTCAATAGACAGACGACTAACTGATGTACTAGTAATACATGACGACTAGTTCAGTCGACGCCGAAATTTGCTGTATGGCAGAGTATCTAGTGCGCATCTGTCCTACTGCTCATTTTACAGCCTCCCCTAGGGAGTGGCAGGCTGAGTCAACCTTTTGGGCTAGTGAGTATCGAATCCATGTCTTAATTATCTTTGTGCCAGCCAGCGTGTTATCATTCAACCATCTCCCCGCTAAATGATTGATTGATTGATTGATTGATTGATTGATTGATTGATTGATTGCTTGAATGGCTGAACGAATTATGAATAAACTGGTGAAACAACCGACAGAATATTACCAATTACCAATCTTTCTGCATCTATTCAGAAGATCAAGTCTTCACGTTTTTAAGAGACAGTAACTCATAGCATCTGCACTGATAGCTGACATTGTAAGAAGAAGAAGAGCAGTCCCTTAAGCTAGCCCAGAGGCAGCCATGGGTATGAAGTGTTGGCGACTTCATTTTCTTAGCCTCGGCATATGAGGTTGGATGTCCATTGTCCAGTCCTCACCCTCGCCGTCTCATCTTCTCACTGACAGCGTACAGTCAGTGTACTCATTATACCTGAGTTAGCTAGGGGCGCAGGTGGAGCAGAAATCTTGAAACAACTTTTTGCCCTAGTAGGGATCTGAACCCGCGACCTCTCGGTTGACAGTCCAGCATGCTAACCATTAGACTATCCCGCTAACATTGCAAAGTACCCTACATGTAGCCTGCTACTGATGATGCTGTACAAACTGTTAAAATTACATTACATTACTTTACAATAATTACATAGCATAATAATTGGTAATATTCTGTCGGTTGTTTCACCAGTTTATTCATAATTCGTTCAGCCATTCAATCAATCAATCAATCAATCATTACAATAATTACACTAATTGCATTACATTACTATAATAATTATAGTAATGTAATGTATAATGTATAATTATTATATTACACTGCTTTACAATAATAACGGTACATTACTTTACAATAATTACATTACCTTGCTTTACAATAATTGCATTACATTGGTTTACAATAATAACATTACATTACATTACAATCATTACATTACTTTACAGTTTAAGTTAGTACGGATGTTTTTGACTTTGCAGAAGGATTTGCAGACTAAAGCAAAGGAGACTGGCGAGCTGCTGCAGAGAAGCAAGTCTCTGTCTGACGAACTGGAGACGGCCAAGAAGGAAGCTGCGAGTTTTCAGGAGCAGCTGTCAAAGTCCAAGGTTAGATTGATAGTTTTATTACCGGGCATATAGTAGTTTATTGATTTACATATATTCATTTGTTGGTCTTTAAGGCTTTAGTCATTTATTTACTTAAGTTTTGTGTTTGTTGATTTCTTGTCAGATTGCTCTATATTTTTTGCTTTTTTATTCATTTATTGTGTGTGTCCACAGTTTAACGGCAGCTTATGACAACAAAGGCCGTTGCCGCCGACAAAGATTAGTCTTTTGGCATAAATTACAGCTCAGTTATTCCTTAATTAAGGCGTAGTTATATAGCTTCTTCTTGTGGTTCTCTGCCTACTTAGGCAGGTTCAAATTCCGACGTCGCCACCCTCTCGTTGTTGGGCCTCTTCTTTCAGGTTCCAATAAAATGCCGTTTGTCATCATCCAATCCAGCATCATCTGCTAATACATAAGCTTTATCAGAAATTCATAAGTTGTAATGGTATATATTTGTTTATTAATTCAAACTGACAACTTGTACGCAGTAAGATTACATGTTATAGTATTAACAGATGATAAGTTTAATATAATGCATACAGGCAAAGGTTTTTGATGGGGGCACTTAATAAATGCACTATGCCTACTACTATTTACTGGCTGGGTTCCTTGAGCTTCACACACAACGGCTCAGCGCCAACGTTTGATGCATGGGCATTAGACAGTGCATGCATGCAATAGATGCATAATAATTTATTTGGAGAATTTATATTGTGATTTGATTGCTCTATTCATCTTCTAGAGCGAGGAGCAGCGAACGCTCGAACTGGAAGAGAAGACTAAATCTCTCGAGTCTCAGTTCAAAGTCTTTGAACAACTCATCAAACAGAAGGACATTGAATTAGAGGTGAGAGAGAAATACTCAGGCTACTAGCTGTCTAGCCTGAGATAGACTACTCCTGTTCTAGGAATAGTCTATCTCTAGTCGTCAGTTACCGTGTTTTTGGCACACGGTAACCAACCGGTTCGAGAGCTTTCCTTGTCATGTGGAGAGTACGAGTTCGAGCCTCCCTCTCTGAGATGGTTGCTGTGAAAGGACCTTGAGCAAGTCCTTCACTCACAATTAAGTGCTCACATCCTATTTATTGCTCAACTGATACTTGATCACTAGATAGTGGGGCTTCATAAATGGATAATAACCTAATTTCATAATTTATTTGATGACATGTCTCCTTCGATACAGTTACTGTGTTGGGATCTTTGAGCAAATCCTTTTTGTTTACAATTGCTCAACATCTTCAATTGATGCTTGGTTATCAGATAGTGGTTATTATTAATAACAATAACAATACTACTACTACTAATAATAATATTTGCTATATGTAGGCCTGTGTGTATTTCGTTTATGTGTCACTGTAGGCCTAGTAGGCGTTGTGGGCCCAATTAGCGAGGTTGTATTAATTAAACGCCTCCAATGAATATGGCTGTATCTTCTGACCCTGACCTCTACCATACTCTTTGCCAGGTGGTGTGGCTGTTTTATTTTGTTGACCAATGCACATGCAGGTTACACAGAAAAGATAGGGAGTGTTAGGTCTTGGTGCATGACCTGCTCCCTCCGATCAAAGCTACGCCCACGCGCCCATAACCGCACAGATGGCTTGATGAGAAAAAATTTCATCATTAGAATGATATATGGGGTCTCGGATAATAATGTGTAATTTTAGAATTGTTTTACTATCTTGATCTTCGTAAGTATTGATGTATGCTTATTACCATGCTTGTACACCAAAATGCGGATAAAGAATATTCTTATCTTATCTTACTCGAAGGTCTTTGGTTTGGTGGTAGACAGAAGAAGAAGAGCAGTCCCTTAAGCTAGCCTGAGAGGCAGCCATGGGTATGAACAGTGGTGGCACTACACCAGGGCAAATGCCTTGGTAAAAAGGTTTTGCCCTGGTCATTGCTCTGCCAGAATCATTTTGCCCTGCCGAGAATTTTATTTGGGGCATGAACCACCTCTGCACTGGTTACTTGTATGACTGCCCTGTCTATGCCCTGGTTACAAAAAATGTTTGGCACCGCCTCTGGGTATGAAGTGTTAGAAACTTCATTTTCTTAGCTTTGGCATACGAGGGCAGATGGTCAGTCCTCTCCCTCGCCGTCTCACTTTCCCACCGACTGTGTACGGTCAATGTACTCCTTATAGCTGAGTTGGCTAGGGGGCGGCGCAGGTGGAGCAGAAATCTCGAACCAAAAGGAATGGCAGAAGCCCCCCCCCGACCTCTCGATAGATAGATAGTCCAGCGCCGCTACTAACCACTACACCATTGAGTACCTCTGAGCTGATTGTTAATTGTTTCTTTCGGATGTCTGTATTTTCAAGACGCAGAGAAGATCGGCCAATCAACTGGCGGAGGATCTGAAGAAAGCAGACCAGGCCAAGAGTAAAGCCTTAGCCGACCTTGAAGAGGAAAAGAAAAGGTCAGCCTCTGATCCTACGCTTCACATGTATCTCCATGCCTTCTAATGATAATGACAATAATAATAATAATAATAATCATAATAATAATAATAATCAGAGGGATCAGAATAATCAGAGGGATCATATATACCTCGGGCAAAAAAAAAATAATAATAATTATTATTATTATTAATAATAATTAATAATGATAAAAATAAGAAAAGGACAAAAATTAATAATAATTATTAATAAAATATAATAATAATCGTTTATTCAATTTAGACTGACAAACCCGCAGTATGATTACATGAAATAGTAGGAACACATGATAACGAGTTTTACAGAAGTCGAATTTAACTGTATGGCAGCCTGCAAGGCGTCCAGCTGTCCTGCTTCTCGTCGCCCCTAGGGAGTTGAAGGCTAGGCTAAGTCAGCCTTATTGGGCTAGCGGGTATCGAACCCATGTCCTTCTGATCTTCGTGCCGGCATGTTACCATTCAACCATCTCCTCGAACCATCCACCTCTACCTCTTCAAGACTTCCTACCCTAATCTCTTGGCTTCCAAGTATTCACATCCTCAATGAAACCTGCCTTAGCAGCTCCTCTCTGGTTTCTCAGACAACCGGACTAGGATCTTCACTTTGGTGTACAAACATCTTATAAACACAGTTAAAAGTATACAGCATCTTCAATCTTGACAATAAATGTTTTTCGCTTCCAGATTATTATGACAGACAATGTTTTTTAGCATTCATTAAGTGATAATGTTAACTTTTTATGAAGAAATAATGAGAAGAGCAAGGAAGATGAAGAGGTTCAAAGACTCCAGGACGAACTGAAGACATCAGAAAGTAATAAGGTCTGTGCTATTTCTATTAGAAGTTATTATCAGAAAATATTGGAAACTTTGTCCTTTCTTTTAAGAATTATTTTCAGATATTCAGAATTGTTAATCTTTTTATCAGTTAATTATCAGAAAATATTGGAAACTTAGTCCTATCTTTTAAAAGTTATTTTCAGCTATTATCAGAAATGTTTATCTTTTTGTCAGTTAAATTTATTATACTACTAGCAATTTTTACCCGGCGTTCGCCCGGGTTTTCCCCAGGCGTAATTTTTAACGGCTGCAAATAAAGGCTACTTACTTACTATATTTGCTGATGGGCTTCAAATATTTAAAAAATGTCCATATATCTGAATGGAAACGATATTTAGAGGTGAACATAGTTGCTTTGCCCGTGTACTGCACGGGTTATCTCTACCTTATAATTATAGGCAATATTATTATTTTGTTCCCCGTTCTTTACTAATTAATTCTTAAAAGAAAGGACAAAGTTTCCAATATTTTCTGATAATAACTTCTAATAGAAATAGCACAGACCTTACGGTTTATCTCTACCTGAAATAGGCGTATTATTTTGTTCCCCGTACTACACGGGTTATTTCTAAATTATAATAGGCGTATTATTTGCCGTTGGCCAGCGTGACGTAAGATTGCATATTTAGCCGCGTGACGTAATTTAAGATTGCATATTAATTTTAGTGACGTGGACAAATGGGCATGCTTATAATGTCCATAAATCGGAATTGAAAGCAAATTATGAGCTGAAAGTAATTGGGATGAGATAGAAATTCGAATAGCTAAAGTAAGTTTCGAGTTGCTTTGACCTAGAAAATCGGCAATGGCCGTGGTTGCAAAAAATGTGAGCTTAGTGTAATTAGGTCACCAAATCTGTAAATGGTTGCGCTGACCTAGAAATTCTCCCGTGGCGACTTCTGATTGGTTGCTAGATGCTCCGTGTGACGTAAGATTGCTTATTAAGCATGCGTGATGTGAACAAATGGCCTTACTATGGGCGGTATTGAAATAAGCTCGCTGAAAAGTTAAATTTAAAATGGCCATATATCGGCGTTTAAATAAAATTGCGAACTGAAAATAGTCGCGTTGACCTAGACGTTGCGTAATAATGCTTTGTAAATTTTTTCAACTCGCTAAACCGTTCCGTTTCGGAGCCTTTAGCCGGACAGCGATGCATTGCAAACATACATACATACATACGGAAGGACAAACTTTAAGAATTATAGTATAAGATTATTGTTGAAAATTCTGAAAGTTAATCTTTTTTCTATTGAAAAATGAATAGTATCGTTGATTATTGAAAAGTTTCTTTTTTTCTGTAAAAAATTATTATTGGAACTTGTTGGAAAGTAACAATGGTTGTCTTTTCTATTAAAAATTATTAATATTTATTGGATATTACTAAAAGCAATGTGAAAAGGTGAGAGATTAACCCATGGATGCCTTAATAACATGAGAGAAATTGCATGGATACAGATACTTGAACCAGAAACCTAGATGTGCCCTGGGTTCAGAGTATTCACTCAGAGCTCTGTTCACTAACAGTATGGTTTGGTACCAGTATGGTTTGCTACCATTATGGTTCGCTCCCAGGATGGTTCGCTACAGTATGGTTCGCTACCAGTATGGTTTGCTACCAGTATGGTTCGCTCCCAGGATGGTTCGCTACAGTATGGTTCGCTACCAGTATGGTTTGCTACCAGTATGGTTCGCTACCATTATGGTTCGCTACAGTATGGTTCGCTACAGTATGGTTCACCACCAGTATGGTGTGGTACCAGTATGGTTCACTACCAGTATGGTTCCCTACTAGTAGGGCTTCCTATCAGTATGGTTCACTACTAGTATGGTTCGCTACCAGTATGGCTCTTTATTTGACAATTCATGTGTTGATCTTGAGTTTCTTATCTGGTTTCTGTAGGCCACCCTCGAAAGCCAAATAACCGAGGGAAGAAAACAACAGAACAAACTTGAGACCGAATTGGCTCACTATCAAGCCATCCTGGCTGATACGGTCAGTGTGCCTTTTTCTTTCGATGGCATTTCTATGATAATTAAGGGAACGGTCGTCCAGGGCAAGAAATTTTTTAACCTATCTTCCTAGATCTCTCAGATAGCCATACCTCAGTGCCTTTCTATCTATCTATGAGATTTATATAGCTCCCCTTCAAGACAGCTACTCAGAGGCACTCCCGACCCAGGCACGGTCAAAGAGTATGTCTTAAGTGGTTTATAAAAAGAGCCAGAGAGATCTCGCGGGGAAGATCGTAGGTCAGAGGGAGGCCCAACGATCGAGAAAGCCAAACGCTGTCTAGTGGCAGAGCGAGCATGCGGAATCACAGTCACCTCTGGTGGTCGAGGTTAAAGTAAAGAGTTCCCGGAGTTTCGGTACAGGTGTTCAATAAGTATGATTGTTACAAAATGCAAACAAGGTGAAGAACAGTTAGACATCCAGATGTTTACTAGCCAGTGAGAAATAACGAGTACACTGTTATGAGGCGTTCTTGAAAGGTGATAAAGAGTTCGAGCATTGGATAAGCGTTGGTAGTCGGTTCCAATCCATGGGTTTGCAGCAAGGACTGTGTGAGAGCCCATCACATTGACTTCTGTTTGAACTACAGGAGTGGTCACTTGTCTTCTTAAGTTAGGACTTTATGAGATTTAATATGACTTGTCATGGAATATTTCGTAGGTACTGACTGATTCTTACAACAAACATTGTCAATTGACCTTCTGTGTTGGACTGACTGACTGTTAAACCCGCCTTATGTCTGGGTTGTCTGATTGTTAAACCTGCCGATTGTCTGGGTATAACACCAGCATACTCTTTGTACCATCTGAGTGTTATACTTGCCCTATGTTTGTGTATAACACCTGCATAATCTTTGGACAATCTGAGTGTTATACCTGCCTTATGTCTGAGCATAACACCTGCATAAGCTTTGAACAATCTCAGTGTAACAACTGTTTCGTATCTGGACTAATTGGGTGTTACACCTGCCTTTTGTTTGACAATACCTGTAACACCTGCCTTTTCCTTGTATTGTCTCTGACAGGAGAAGACTCTGACTGCGATTCAGAGCAGCGTTGAGTCAGAAGAGAAGAATTGGCATCAGAAACTAGCAACAGTGGAAGATCAACTACAAGCCTTAAGTAGTCATCATCATCCATGACGCAGGCACTGAAGCAGGTTGAGAGCGCTGCTGATTTTTGAAAGGCACTATATAATAGCAAGAACCACTGTATAACCAGATCATGTTATAACAAGTTTATTTTCTATAGGCAACTTAATTTTGAGATCCATGTTATATCGGGATTCGTCTTATAAATTAGGCAGGTTTAATGAGGTATTTGGTGTTATTGTATTGTATAAATGTTCGATTACAATTACAATTACATCAATAGGGGACAATCTGAGTGACTGCCACTATCTCATATCGTAGCTCAAATTCACTTCCTTCCTTCAAACCGCGACTCAGACTCATTATTTCTCAAGCACTTGGATTTCTAACTGCATCTTTTTCTGGCGGCTGACTATCAGCACGTCAGATTCACATTTGGTGTGACCGTGCATGAGTTACAAATTTAAGTAATAATAATAATATTAATAGTACCTCCTAGGAAATAATTGTAGGAGGTGCTCGTTTAATTGTACTTCATTGTGTTCCTTTAAATCACATTAATTGCTCATGTGGTAAATTACATGTTTTTTTATTTGCCAGTCACGAGAGGTAGTCCTAAAGTTGATCAATAATACTAATAACAATGATAATAACAATCCGGAGGTTAACACTGATGATGATGACGACGACGACGATGATGATGATGATGATGATAATAATATTAGTAATAGTAGACGGTTACTGTGCAGGGACTGCGAACAAGTCCTTCATTCTCAAATGTGCAGCATTATAGAGTGAAGTTGTCGCTTAATGAATGCAATAATAACAAAAGGTTACTAGCATGGCAGGATATCCTGTGGGAATCTTCTGACTTCACTCTCTTCTTGCTCTAAATTCACTTCCTTCAAAAAGCAGCTCAAAGTTATGAACTGTTAGTGACTTGGCTTTCAAGCACTTGGATATCTAACTGCATCTTGGGTGGCGGCTGACTATCCGCACCTTGGATTCACATTTCGGTATGACCGTGCATGCGTAACAAATTTAATTAATAAATAATAATATTAATAACACATCCGAGGATATAATCGCTTGTTTTATTGTACATCATCGCATACCTTTACCAGATCAATTCATTGAAAAACAGCAGGGTCGAGGCCATTTGATCGCTCGAGCACGGAAAAGTGAGCAGGTTTTAGACCATACGGTCGCCACTTGAAAACTTGTATATTTACATTCAGAGGAAGTTGCCCATTTGATTTTGCGGTGGGTCAATTCCTGTTACTTTAACCGTGTTGTTTTTTGCTACAACAGAGCATCGAGAATGGGACGTTGGCTACTGGTGATGGTCTGCACAAGGTACATTTTAGTCCAACTGATAATTCCTCCTTCACTCTGGGTTATCTGCAATGTATGGATATGCTCTGGGTTTTTTAGTGCATACTCTATAGAAATAAATGTGTGGACCTGTCATTTAATCCAGTAACAACTTGTTGATATGCTTGCATACATAAATACATACATAAGAAGACGAAAAGAGCAGTCCGTTAAGCTATCCCTGAGGCAGCCATGGGTATGAAGTGTTAGCCAACTGGAATGTTTATTAGAGCTCGGCAATATGAAGGGCGGGTGGCCAGCTCCTGAAAATGCGCTTTATCATACATCCCACGTCACGACATGCTTGCATCAGTAGAATCACTCAGACACATTGACATACAAGCATCACATTAATACATGCATACTTATATACATATGTGAAGTACATGCTTGCAACCTTCCTATTGCTGCAATAATTAATGTAATAATTTTACATTTATTGAAACATGGAGAAACTTCAGTTTATAGGACATGAATCAGATAACTATCATTTGTTAGTTATAATGATGTGTTCAAAATTCCCTCCTTTGGCTTCCACACACGCACAAAGACGAGCTCGCCACTGACTGGTAATTGCTGAATCGATTACAAGTTTGATCAAATTCGTCCCATGCCTGTATTATGCGAATTATGCGCTGACGCAGTTCTCCGACATCGCGAACCTTTGTCTTGTAAACCTTTTCTTGCATCACTGACCGTATTTTATAGTCCACCGGATTAAGGACGTTGGCTACTGGTGATAGTCTGCACAAGGTAAGTGTTAGTCCAACTTCTTCACTCTGGTATTCATATGTTTGGATGTGCACTGGATTTTATTGCACATATTGTATGATGGTGGTTACTGTGTAAAGGGACTTTGAGCAAGTCCTTCAATCACAACTGCATTTGCTTCAGATTTCCGAGTTACTTAATAAATGAAATAATAATGATAATAATAATAAAAATAATAATATTATTTACAACTAGGCCATTACATCAGGTAGCAAAACAATGCGCAGTGAACTAGGAAAAGAGCCACCAATGGCAGGCCCACCCCACCAAAGTACATTCATAAGACCACTCTTACATGCATGTATATATACATCCATACATACAGATGTATGTATTCATATCTACACAAAACATACATATGTGCATATGCATTCACACATGTTCATATAATGTGTTACAGGGCGAATCAAACCGGAATCATGTGGAAGACTCGTCAGAGAAAACCGTTACGTCATAACCTTCGAAGTCTTCATAGTTTCTCTTCGATTTGTTAATTCCTTAGGTATCCGAATGAGCATCATATCCCGAACGTAGACATCACTACATTGCTCGAAAGTCATTCCACGAACTTGTTTTGACGTTTTCAACGATGTTTGTATAATGCTTTGCCGAAATATTTGCATCATTGTGCTCATGCACAGACGAAAATTCAGGGCCTATAGAATAGGGTGTGACCGATTAGCATTGTTTGCCGATTTCCAAATCCAAATGTTATCCGGATATCTGGTGTGCTTTATTGCCGAATCCGAATTCGATCTGATTAATCGGCAATATGTATTTTTATTCGATCCGATTAATCGGCAATATTTATTTTTATTTGGTTCTAGGCACTGTTTGTTACTCTGCGATCGCATTTTGTTGATGCATCAACTCACAATTTCATTATTTTACACGGACTTTCAATGATAAAGATTAAAGATTAACGCAGGAGGTCGCCAAGACAGGTTACTATTTCTGTGTTAATAGAATTCTTTTTGGTCAAAAATATTACTTCTTTTGGTATTGGAAAGGTAGTCCTGGGATGTACCGATTCCGATTAACCGGTCTAGGGCAAAATGTGTTGCAAACCGATTTCCGGATCAAGATTCAGTCACACCCTACTATATAGTAATTAAGTAAGTAGCCTTTATTTGTGTTGGACAAGTGAACATGCGTTACATAGTATTAGTATACAACAATTACATACATACAGGCATGTAGCGAGACTTAAATTCAAGAGGAGGCAACTTCACAGACCATTGGCAAAATCCTGGTTATTGGGGTCATTAGTCAATGGAAGTTCCAGTATACAAAAAAGCAAGAGGAGGCAATTGCCTCCTCGTGCCTCAATGTAGCTATGCCTATGCCCATACATATATGAAATAGACTATGACAGGAGCAGAGTTTATGGACATACATGCACGGGCAGCACGGCCTAACTTCCCCCTTTGGATCTTGACCTTGAACCGATTTCAACCCCGCCTATCAATTATGTTTTGATTAAGCGCCTCTGAATAGCTGGTTCTTGCGACTTAGCTTTTTTGCGTGCTCTAGAAATTTTGAGATTATGATTAGAGCTGAATGCAACTAGAGATAAATAGATAAAGACTGTAGACCCATCTTTTCATTGACTTGTCCTGCCTTCCCTGTGTTCTATTCACGGGAGCCTAGTGTATCTCTCAAATGTCCAATGCAAAGTGGCTTAGACCATTGACTGAGGCCTCTTGCTTGTAATAATGGCACTATATTGTAACGCAATATACGCAACTGTCATTTCCACTCTATCGACGCAACTTGGTCCAGAGACAGAACATCCATGCCATCTTCAGCTGTCGACGGGAATCCATTGGTTGGTTCCACGTGTGTGCGTGGACCTGCCACTGGTAACTCTTTCAGCTTGTTGTGCATTGTTTTGCTCACTGATGTAATATATTCGTTCGTAATGACATTTAACATCATATAGGCCAGTGCAGAGAGCACCTCTGAGTAGATATCTTGAAGGGGTGCTATATAAATGTTCATGTACATTACATTACTATAGATGTAATAGATTAGATTATTTAACTACATTTGGCAGATTTTGAAAATGAGATTAGTGTGGGAAGTGAGCGTTATTTTAAATCAACTTGTCAAATCGCTGATTCAGTGTTCCTGTGATTCTAGAATGCAGTTTTGCTTGTGGTTAGATTATGTACTTGTATTTGGCAGATTTTGAGAATGACATATAATTTTAAATTGACTGGTCAAATCGTCGATTTATCGTGACTGTGATTTCGTTAAGTGCTTTTGCTTGGGAGCAACTAATGCATTTGATAATGGCGTTGTCATGCAGTGCACCCACTCTCCATTTTCAGAAATCCCAAGATCTTCCAACAAAATTCCCAAGATCGGCCAAAAGTGTACCAAAATATGCCAAAGTTACTGAAAAGGAAAAGTTGTGATGAAATATGAAACGGAAAAGTTGTGATGAAATATGAAATGCGTTTCAACAATCACAATTATTCGCAAAAATGCCGACCTAAGATCTGGCAAAAAACCAGATCATAACATTGAATTAACAAATTACAATGTTTACAATAATAGAAAATATCTTTGAGACAGACCCAGTGAGTGAGATCTACCAAATGTATGCATCTAGGAAACAATTTGTAACATAGGCAAATATTTATGTAGATTCTAAAGGGACTGCCTGAAAGGAGTAACATGTCATGATGGGCTAGTCCTCCTTTTTGTTTGTCTCTTGTTTGTCTCTGTCTGTCCCTGTATGTCTTGTTGTCTGTCTGCTTGCATGTGTGTTCTTACATTTGTATCAATGTGGACTGCGTGTTTGAGAGATACGTAAAAGTTGAAAGTTTACTGAAATGTGCATAGCTGTAAACGTATAACATACAAATGTAAACATACATGTGTACATGTATGTACATTGTACATATGTACAATGTATGTTTGCAAAATGCTGTCATGTTTTGCTCTATGTTATATAGGTGGCCCTTTGCAAGTATGTATGTATTTGTGTCTGTATGAATGTGTGTGTATGCATGTATTTGTGTCTGTAAGCATATATGTTTCAGCAGATAGTGTTGCATAATTAATTCATAATAATAATTGTAATAGGAAAATCTTGGCGGAAATTTGAAGCCTTACGATTTGGCAGCCATGCATGCATAGTATTAAGTTTTTATGTAATTTGATTTGTAAAACTGATGAAATGGTTAAGGGAACGGCTTTACTATTTATGTTTGACTGCGAAAACTAAAAAAAAACTAAAAAATTAATGTCATTTTTTATTGTGTGAAATTAAACCCAAAAGAAATTTGGTGCATACTCAGAAGAATGTAAACATGTATACACACACATACGCTCACACACAGACACACACACACACACCCGCACGCACACACGCACACAGACAATAGGAAGTATGTCAGAATGATTTCTCTCCAGATCTTTCTCCATCTGTCTTTCTTTAGTTCTGTTGCCTGTCTGTCTGCTTCCTTGTCTATCTGTCTGTGTGTCTATCTGTCTGTCTGCCTCTTTATCTGTCTGTCTGTCTGCCAATTTATCTGTCTGTCTGCTTGCCTGCCTAGTTGTCTGTCTGTCTGCCTATTTGTCTGTCTGTCTGTCTGTCTATCCACCTGTCTGAATGTCTGCTTTACTCTTAAGCCTATCTGCTTGCCTGTCTGTGGGCATTTTTCGTTTTAGTCCTCTGTCTGTATTTCTGTCTGTTTCTGTGCGTCCGTCCGTCCGCCTGTCTGTCTGTCTGTTTATATGTCTGCATTTGCTCTGGCACTGATTTTTGACTAATCTCATTTCCTGAAAGGAGGGAGAGAGGGCGGCTCTTGTTCACATAGGCCCTACATACATACATCCATACATAAACACCTAAAAACATGTATATAAATACACACTTGAACACGCTCTTATTACACAGAAGTGCGTTGGCGGTGACGCTGGAAACGCTGCCGCACTAGCGCCACCTATTGATCGGTTGTATGGTCAGTAGCAGTCAGAATACGAAAAGAAACAGTTGCACCGGATGCCAGTAGGTTAACTGCACTCAAAGCACAGTGTGCTGATAGTGTAAACATGAGCAAAGTGACATTTATATCGTCGGTACGATGAAAGATAATTATAATGGTTAAGGTAAACGCTGAACCCATTTCTTCAGTTAGCCTAAGTGTAAAAACTAGGACATGGCTTATTTGTGCGAATGAACGGTTTGTCACCTCTAGTTGTTCATGGTCGTAGTCTGAAAACTTGTAAGCACGACTTAAAGCTAAGCGCAGGACACCAGTTTATTTCACAAGCGCTACGTCAAGTAAGGGGGGGTTCTATTCTATAGCACCGAGTGAAGAACAAAATTAGGTTTAGGTTTTGGCCGAGTTTGGGTTTTAGTACTGTTCAGATGTCATGGTTTTGTATTTTGCCGTCTACGACTTCTCGAGCAGCCCACGTCGACCTCGAATTCGCTCCGAGCTATTTCTGAAACAATGGCAGACGTCTTGGAATTGCTCAGGGCCATGGGCGTATTTATGGGGTGGTTTCACCGGTTCAAACATCGACGGGTTCAACCCCCGCCCCGAAATAAATGCATTAATGTTATTAAAAACCAAAAATGTAGAAAAATACGACAATTTTCAATGGACCCCCCGTAAACTTAAAACCCCTCCGAAATTTTTTCCTGGCTACGCCCCTGCTCAGGGCATACTCGGAACCGACATGAACAGCGCCCGATGATTCTCGCTGCACCAAT
Organism: Aporrectodea caliginosa; assembly: GCA_020284085.1. Taxonomy (NCBI): domain Eukaryota; kingdom Metazoa; phylum Annelida; class Clitellata; order Crassiclitellata; family Lumbricidae; genus Aporrectodea; species Aporrectodea caliginosa. The sequence goes on from JACEVL010000897.1 coordinate 247,332, forward strand.
GCTTACTCAGTGGCGTGTAGAGACTCGTCAAGTGGCGCCAGCTATTGATCGACAGAACCATGGCGTCTGGCGTTCAATTAAGGCAATGACCAGCGGTCACTTGTATGCACGCACGTCTTCGGTCGTTGCAAAACAAATAAAAATAGACTGAATAAATCCGAATTTAATCCAGTTTCCGACATTTAAGCGAAAGAAGATGAACGACGAACGTGAATCTGGTAAAAATGCGGACGATTTTGACGAAAAGATGGCGTTAAACGGCGGAGCCTCGAATGTCTGCTCGACGTCCTTAGTGGACGTCGCTTCGGCGGCCATTGTGGACGCCGATGGCCGGACCAGCGTCTACAAGGAGTTCGTCGGCCTCAACAAGGAGGACCTGGCCCAGTACGCCACCGATCCCTTCTGGATGAAGCTGAGGCTGACCCTGCTCGTGTCGTTCTGGATCGGGTGGTTGGCGATGTTGGGTGGGGCGGTCGTCATCGTTGTCCTGGCCCCTAAGTGTCCGCCGAGTCCCCAGTTGCAGTGGTGGCAGCCGGCTGTGATCTACCATGTGTATCCGCGGTCATTCCAGGACACGGATGGCGATGGAATTGGAGACTTGAAGGGTAAGCGAATTGCGTCAACATCGGTGACTTAGGCAGCAAGACTCGAACTTGATATTATAAAGAAGTTGTGCACCAACATTGTTCTGTGGCTACCAGAGGTGTATGGTCTCGAGACAGGTCTCGGTGTTGGGAACCTATTGTCTTGGTCTCCGTCATGGTCGCGCATTCATTTCTTGACATTTTGGAAACTGTCTTGAAGCAGCAGCCTCCATAAGTCTCCATAAGTTGCATAAGTTGCATCTTTCTGCGGTCCACTTGCATGTAGTGCCAAATATGCAAAATATGGGACAAACTACCCCGAAAATGTACGGTTAACACTGTCTTGAACTGTCTTGGACCTCGTGTACTGGTCTCGGTCTCAGTCTTGATACCTCACTGTCCTGGTCTTGGTCTTGGAACTCAAATGTCTTGGTCTTGAAGTTTGAAGTCTTGCATACAAGTCTGGTGGCTACACTGGTATATGGAAAAGTGGTGCTGGTTGGAGGTCATGATTTAAAAAATGATTTATTTTTAGCGAAAATATTTTTCAGCAGTCGAGCTTAAATGACTTCTGCTGAGCAATGGTAATTAGAGTGTTAGAGTTAGGCAGTTTGATATTGTAAAAATTCCATATTAGTTTTCAGAGTGCGTGTTTTGATAACAGTTAGACAGTTTGATTTGTAAAAATTCTATATTAGTTGTCAAAGTGCCTTTTTGCATTTTTTTATCATGTGAGTTAGACAGTTTGGTTTATAAAAATTCCAGATTACTTTTCAAAGTGCTTTTTTGATGTCAGAGTTGGGCAGGTTGGTTTGTAAAAATGCCATTTTACTTAACAAAGTGCCATTTGCCTTTCTCAATGTCAGAGTTAGGCAGTTTGGCTTATAACAATAATTGCTAATTATTCTTCCAAGTGCCTTTTCAATGTCATAGTTTCAGGAAGGTTAATTTATAAAATATTTTGGCAGGCATCAGCAATCATTTGGACTATTTTAAGAACCTGAGCATCACCGCTGTCTGGATCAATTCCATCTATCCGTCGGAAAATAACGACTTTGGTTATGACGTAACGAACTATTTGGACGTCTCTGCAACCTATGGAACAATGGAAGACTTTAGAAATCTGGTGCAACAGATGCACAAAAAGGGTAAACTGAACTTTGAATTTTCTGCTTTGAAGCTGTGCTCAGGGGCGGCGCCAGGGGGGGGGACAGGAAGGGCTTAGCCGCCTAGCCCCCCTAACTGCGGCTCAGCCCCCCTCACAAATAAAAAGTGGGAAATCACTGCAAATCACAGGGAGGAGGGGACAAAATGGAAGGGCTTGGAGCTTTAGCCCCCCAAACCTGAAATCCTGGCGCCTCCACTGGCTGTGCTGCATAATGCTTTGGTGTTGTTGGCTAGTCTCATCTCTACAAGAACTCGTACCCCAACTCATCTTGTCCTCCAGCTTCCAGTTCTCGACTTATAGGACACCCGCCTCACGGCCTCAGCTACCCATACTCTGCCCCTCCGATCCTCTAGCAACCGGACTCGGACCTCCTTCTGGCTACCCTTTGGACAACCCTCTGACTCCAGGCAACGCTGGTGAATAAGCTGGTGCTCTGTGCTTGGCTTTTGAGTGGTGCTTTAAATCTTTGGAGATTACGATTAATGTATTGTTCTATTTGCTTTAGGGGTGCTCAATAATGTAGTGGTTAGTGTGCTGGACTCTCAATCGAGAGGTCGGGGGTTCAAATCCCCACCAGGGCAGAAATTTCGTTCAAGATTTGTGCTCAACCTGTCAGCTATTATGAGTACACTGACCATACACTGTTGGTGGGAAGATGACTGTGAGGCGCCCTTGTAACGGCATGGCTGTGTTACGGCGCCATATAAATTGTCACTGTTATTATTATTATTATTATTATTATTATTATTATTATTATTATTATTATTATTATTGGAGACGGTGAGGAAGAGCCACCTGCCCTCATATGCCGAGGCTGAGAAAATAAAGTCACTAACACTTCATACCCATGGCTGCCTCAGGGCTAGCTTAAGGGAATGCTCTTCTTCTTTTCAATTTACTTTATTGTTTATTGTTTACAGGTCTGTAAGTTTGATAATAGAATAGAATATTCTTTATTATATAAGACCAATTGCAAACCGCATTTTGGCTTACATGAAAGTTTAAAGGATTGCTTTCTCTATTTCTGGATTTAACTATTTATGCAATCTATAAATTGTTTGATCGCATGCTATTTATATTTGGTAAATGTTATTTATCTTTTATAAATCATCCTAATTATAAAGGTTTTTCTGGTGAGAGTCTTCCGAGGCTAAATCTATGAGTTTATGGACAGTTATGCATTTTTAGCTGATGTTTATTTTATCGTTTTGTTCTTTGGATTTAAAAAATAATATGTTTCATCTGTTTGTTTTGGTTAAGGATTGAAGTTGATAATGGACTTCATACCAAATCATACAAGTCGAAACCACACGTGGTTCCAGGAGAGTCGCCGTGCCAGTTCGTTGGAAAACGCTAAGTATCGAGATTTCTACATTTGGCATCCAGGAAGGATGCTAACGAATGGGAGCAGGGCACCGCCAAACAACTGGGCAAGTTAACCTCGTCAGCACGCACACACTCATACGCGCACACACACCTACGCGCGCACACACACACATGGTTGAATGGAAACATGCTTGCTCGAAGATCAGAAAGATGCAGGTTTGATACCCGCTAGCTCCATAAGGTTGACTCAGCCTTCCACTCCCTAGGTTCGACTGTAAAATGAGCAGCAGGATAGATGGGCACCTTGCAAGCTGCCAGTCAGTTACATTCGACCCATGTTAAACTTCTTGTCATCTGTTACTACTATATCATGTAATCTTGCTGCTTACTTGTCAGTTTGAATAAATAAACGAATATTATTATTATTTTATTACATTGTTAACCATTTGTCCTGCAATTAACGAATATTATCATTTAAACTTACTTCTTCCAGTCTGCTTACCTCCCTTATTGGTTGCCCTGGTTCAATGTACACTTCTGAACTTTGTAAGAAGGGCATTATCAAAATACAGTTGTATTGCTTAATATTGTTTACATTGTTTACCATTTGCCCTGCAGCTGAGCGTGTTTGGTGGACCAGCGTGGGAATATGATCCAGTACGAGGAGAATACTACTTCCACCAGTTCCTTAAGGAACAACCGGATCTGAATCTTGCCAATCAAGAAGTAGTTCAGCAGATGGATGTAAGTAACTGCTTTTTAGTTTAAGATCTGTGAAAGGTAAGGTAAGGTAAGGTATAACAAGGTAAGGTTGGTAACGAGGTTTGGCAGAAAGGCTGGTTTAGATAAGGTTCGCCAAGGCACAGTAGGACGAGTAAAAGAAAGCACGGTCACAAGAGAAGGAAGGTATGGCGGATAGGGTATGGCATTTAAAGAAAGGTATATAAGATAGGTATGGTATTTAACCATAATCATATGATCCAGTGCGAGGAGAATACTACTTCCACCAGTTCCTCAAAGAGCAACCGGATCTGAATCTTGCCAATCAAGAAGTAGTTCAGCAGATGGATGTAATTAACCACTTTTAGTTTAAGGTCTGTGAAAGTTAAGGTAAGGTATGGTAAGGAATAGCAAGGTAAGGTTGGTAATGAGGTTCGGTAAGATGGGCTTAGACAAGTTTAGCTAAAGCACAGTATAACCATAACCATAAATTTTATTGTTTTCCTACAGAAGCAAAGAATACAAGCATCATAAGTACAGTATAATAGTTGGGAAACAACGGGGGTAGAGAACCCTAAAGGGAACAAGTCCCGACTAGTAGGGTCACCCTTACATCATTGCTGTACTCGAGTGGCAGACCGAATAATTGGTTAATTCTGCTATCTTTTAATCCTTAACCTTAACAAATCTTAACTAGTTAACTAGCGCGCACAATATTATTAGAACATACCCTTGGCAATCAAACAGGCACGCAATCTACGTTTGAATAGGTGAAAATTAGTTAGGTACCGTATTTCGTTTGTCAATTTTTAATTATCAGAATGATGAGTAATATACAGCATGATCACAAGAAAAGGAGGGTATGTCAGATAGGTTATGGTATTTAAAGGAAGGTATGTAATATAGGTTAATTGGTATTTAAAGTTAGGTATGTGAGATAGGGCATGGTATTTAAAGGAAGGTATGCAAGATAGGGTATGGTATTTAATAATAATAGCAACAGCAGCTCCTGGAGTAAAGTTTCTGCGTGTAATCTGCACCATAAATAAACAACACAATTAATAAATGGATAAATTTCCCCATTATTGAATTAGTTGACTATTTCATAAATGAATGTGATCTTTTCTTACCAGAACGTTCTGAAGTTCTGGCTGGACAGAGGAGTCGATGGGTTCTACGTTGATTCGGCCGCCTACCTCATCGAGTCAAGCGACGTGATGCAAGATGAACCTCCCAGCGGAGACCGGCAATTTTCTCCAGTGAGCAAAACCCTGTAGGGTGATAGGTAAAGGTAATTTAAGGGGTTAAGGTAACACTTGTTTCCAGGTCTTTGTAGTCTAATCTTTACCACAGTTGTCAGTTGCTTCAGTTTATCGACACTATGATAACAAGTCCCTCAAGTCTTTTTTCTTCAGTCGTGGCTGGGCCGGGAGCGCTTCTGAGTAGCTTCTTGAATGGGCGCTATATAAATGCTCAGAGCTTCTCATTTGAAAATAGAAGGCGATCTGAAAATCAATCGCGCTGGATTGAGTAGGCGATCGGTGCGCGATCGACCTCTAGAGCTTTTGTGTACAGCGTACTTTGTGTATCGTATTCGTATAATCATCATCAGCATCATCATCATCATCATCATCATCATCATGATCCATGGGCCGAAGGCCCGTTGGTGTCCAACGCTTGCATTGGATCCATGGGCCATCCGTTCGACCTTCGCACTTCTCCCTTAAAGAGAGTTCCAGGCTTAGGACTGACTCTGATATCCACTATCTTGTGGTATTGTATTCGTACAGCTACATATTATATAGCACTAATTTAGTAGGCCTATCTCAGTTCAGTTCCGTTATTATTAGGCCTACTATTGATAGTATTATTAATTAGTTTTCTTATTGCGCCCCTTCAAGGTGATCGACTCAGAAGCGCTCCTTGTCCAGCCACGGCTAAATAAGACAGTCGTTAAGTTATGAAAGAATTATAGTGTGACCGTGTGAACTCTATTCACTAGGCACGGAGCGCAACAGCCATTCCAGTTAGGTAAATAAAATAATGGCTCCAATTTCCTCTTGGAGTAAATCGATCGCGCTCGATTTGCGCGATCGATTTATCGATCCACCAGACCCATGCTAGGCGATCGACCAAGGAGATCGATCGATCGATCGCTTCAAATGAGAAGCCCTGTAAATGCTCTGAATGAATGAATGAATGAATGAATAAAGATCATTAGCGTCGCCCTCATCCATCCAGAATTGGGACTGGCACTGACAAAGTACGATCAGTGGCGTCGTTATCTTTATCATATCTATAATAGAAGAATTCAAGAATTCTCACCCCGACTCATCTGATCCTACACCTTCTAACTCTCGACCTAAATGACACCCACCTTAACAGCTACTCTGCCTCCTCTGACCCACTGGCAACCGGACTCCGACCTCCTTCGGATTACCCTTCTGACTCTGACTCTACACAGCGCTCATGAATAAGCTGGTGCCCTGCGCTTGGCTTTCGAGTGGCGCTTTAGAAGTTTGGAGTTGACGATTATTACGATTATAATGTTGATATTGTGATGCAATACCAACATTAGTTGAGTAGTTGATTGGCAGTGGCAGTGGATTCCTTTTCAGATATTACTGCTATTGGTACTACTGTGTTACTACTACTAGTACGTTATTGCTACTACTGTGTTACTACTACTAGTACGTTTAGTCGTAACGTGCAAGATTAGATTAGATTAAAAGATTCAGTTACATGTGGAGGAGTCGTTAAGATTGGAACCAGGGTTCAAATATTTCTCGTTAGGATGATTACCGATATCTGGACCATCCACTGACCCAACTACAACCGGAAACGTTTGAACTTATTGGTCTGTGGAGGGAGCTACTAGACAACTACAGCCAAAACGACGGGCGGTCACGGTATGTATACATCTAAATATATATAGCACCTTTACAGACCTTTGTAGTAATGTAAATAACATTTATATAGCGCCCCTTCAAGATATCTACTCAGAGGTGCTCTCTGCACTAGCCGATATGATGTTAAATGTCAGAATGAATCAATCAATCAATCAATCAATGAATTGAATATATTACATCAGTTAGCAAAGCAATGCACAGTAAACTGAACAAGTCACCATTGGCGGGCCCACGCACACACGTAGAACCAACCGTTGACAGCTAAAGATGGCATGGATGTTCAGTCTCTGGATAAAGTTGCTTTGATAGAGCCTAGTGTACACTGAATGAATGAAGGAACTGATCTTACTGTTGTGGACATTCAGGGTATGCAGACATCTATAAATGTATGTAGCAATTTACAGACCCATTTAGTGTACAGTGAATGAAAGCAGAAGGAATCCTACTGTTGTGGGCTATGGTTTGGGTATCTAGTAAGCCGACAAGTAAGACCTCTAAGAAAGCTGTGTGGATTGCGGTTTAAGGTACCTAGACAATAAGAAACCAGTTTTAGAAGCACCTGAAAGTATGAATCCTACCATTGTTGACTATGGTTTAAAGGTTCTAGGTAATTCTCCTCTGGTGTTTCACGTATGCAGTTCGTTCTGACTGTTAAAGCGTTGTCATCATCAAAACAGCTGATAGTCCGCCTTGGAAACCACCCTACTCGCCCGTCGCAAATCGGTTTAGTGCAGGCCAGAGTCGTCAGGCAAGTTGAAGCCTGATCACGAGGGAGTGGCTAGTCGCAGTCGATGCTACCCACTCATCCCTCATTGCCGAAATAGCTGTCATGTACCCAGGTCCCAGATCAGTAGTAGTGTCCAATGTTTAGCGACATCTTATGGCTGCAAGAGCGGTTCATGTCGGCCTCTTCCTTTATACAGGCTAGGGACTGGCACCTTCCAAAAACGGCATTGGCGGTCCGTGTGATGGTCCCAAATTGGGTGTTTTAGAAGTTTTCGAAGCACCCTTAGCATGAAAGTGGACTTTGGTTTGAAGACCTATAAAGTCGTTAATAAGCAAGTAGTTTTAGAAGCACCTCCTGGTAGGAATCCTAACTGTGTGCTCTAAGTTTAAGGACATGTTGAATTAGCAGATAGACCCCTCTAGCTACGATCTATCACTTCTCGGGCTTTCCACTCAAAACTGTCCACCTATTCATGAATTCATACCACGACTCGTGGTCCTCCACTTTCCAATTCCAATTCTCGACCTAACTGCTACTCTGCCCTCACTCACCTCTCTGGCAACCGGACACCTAACCCTTGTCAAATTCTCAGTCCCCTCTCTGCCACGTCATTGCGTCCTCTCAGATCCTCTGACCGGTTTGACCTTTTCGTTCCCCGTGTTAGGACCACAATGCCTCAATTATCAATCCAGATCCTTTGCCTGCATAGGTCCCTCTCTATGGAATGGACTTCCTCCTTCTCTACGCTCTACAATCCTCTCTTGTAGCATCTCTTCCTCTTTCTCTCACCTTAAAACCTTGCTTTTTATCGGAGTACCTTGCACTGGGAGCGATTCTGAAAGGCTTATGCTATGAGAAGTGCTTTATAAATGATCACCTTGCACTGGGAGCGATTCTGACAGGCTTATGCTATGAGAAGTGCTTTATAAATGATCTCCTTGCACTGGGAGCGAAGCTTTCTGACAGGCTTATGCTATGAGAAGTGCTTTATAAATGATCACCTTGCACTGGGAGCGATTCTGACAGGCTTATGCTATGAGAAGTGCTTTATAAATGATCACCTTGCACTGGGAGCGATTCTGACAGGCTTATGCTATGAGAAGTGCTTTATAAATGATCACCTTGCACTGGGAGCGATTCTGACAGGCTTATGCTATGAGAAGTGCTTTATAAATGATCTCCTTGCACTGGGAGCGATTCTGAAAGGCTTATGCTATGAGAAGTGCTTTATAGATGATCAAATACAATACAATACCTCCAGCTTGTGTGCATTATCGTAATAGCAGCGCTGGTGAAGTCACTAGATTAGATTAGATTAGATGAAGCACGAATAAGCTGGTCAGCGCTCGTGAATAAGCTGGTGCCCTGCGCTTGGCTTTCGAGTGGCACGTTAGAAGTTTGGAGTTTACGATTCAGAGATGATACATTACTTAGGCCTATATGTTGCATTACGTTGTCAAAATCAGAAGCAAAGCCTACCCACGACTTCTGATCGCCGAAGTCTACGCCACTCCCAACGAGTCTGCCCCGTTCACAAACTACCAGAGCCGGCTGGGTGCTCACCTTGTTACCAACATGGCGCTGCTGCAGCTGAAAGATGGTTGCCATGCCGACTGCATCCATGATCTGGTCAAGGGATGGATGGACTGTGCTCAGTCTCCTGATATGTGGTCGAATTGGCAGGTGAACATTTTGTTTATGAACCTTATTATGTTTACGTAGGGTATCAATGAGGAATCTAGTGTTAAGGACATTTTCTGTTACTATTATTTATATTGTTTTCTTATAATAATAATTATAATAATAATAACAGTTAATAATAATAATTATTAATAATAGTTATAACTATTAATAAATAATAATAATAATTAATAGTAATAATGGTGGTGTATGAGGAAACGCTTTCATGCTGCCAGATCTTCAAAGGACGCACTACAATGTACTTACTAATCATAGTACTTAGAGAAGAGATAAGTTTTAAGTTTAGATTTAAAAATATTAATTGAGGATATTAATTAAAAAATTGAGGATATTAATTAATAAAAATATTAATTAACCATACCAATGGCTGTCTCATTGCAAGAACCCAATAGATCATTTCTGTTAGTTTATGTATCATTATTATTATTATTATTTTTCTAAGTATCATTGCTATAGTCTTTCTAGTCAACCACATCATGATTTCTTTTCTTCATCATCATCATCAGCAGCCTCGCCATCATGATTAAAATACTTCGCAATATTCCTACCTTGTTACATAATTGAAATTTACATGGCTTGTTTTCAGTTGGGCAACCACGACCACAGTCGTATAGCTACGAGGATCGGAGACCCGGACTATGTCGGCGCCTTTAACCTGCTCTTGATGACACTGCCTGGAGTTGCCTTCACGTATTATGGCGAAGAAATCGGAATGCACGACGTTGATGTTTCGTGGGATCAGGCCCAGGATCTGGTTGGAATAAAGTGGGGCAAGGTAACCCATCTGATATGAAACAGCGCTCATGAATAAGCTGGTGCCCTTCACTTATCTTTCAAGTGGCGCCTTAGAAACTTGGACATTACGATTACGACTTTTATAATAATTATTTTTATTTATTTAGCGCCGCTATCCAAAAGCAAAGCATCAATCCGTAGTGACTGAGCAACTGTCTGTGGGTGAATGACTTGCTCAAGAGTCCAAGGGGTTATCGAGCGATATCGAATGGAAATCCAAGTCCAACTGCCAGTGAGACCAGTGATAATTATGCTGATAATAGTGCTACATAATTGAAGAAATAAATACATGCAGAAGCAGAGTAGGGCAGGTTTGTAGCAGAATGGTAACACATTCTGATTGGTGTAGCACTGGAAGTGGCGCTATATAAATTTACAGATAGAATACAATACAATGGCTCGAACGAACGGAAGTGGGTTTGAAATCTGCTAGCCCACAAAGGTCGACTCAGCCTTCCACTCCCTAGAGGGCAGCAGTTTAACTGCGCAGGTAACCTTGGATTCGGCGTTAAGACCTGGCCACCTACCACTGATGTATGGCAGTGCCGCCTAAGGGCTAATGGTCTAACACGAGAGACCAGCACTGGGCTCTATGCTCACGAAGCGAGTATGGGCAAAAACCTTTACCTTTTTTTACCTTTAGAGTAGGGCATCCATACAATGAGCACTACTCGTTTTATTGGTTGCAGGAGCTGTTCATGAACTACAGTCGAGACCCACAACGCTCACCTATGCAGTGGTCAGATGATCCACAGGCAGGGTTCACTAGGTCAAAGAAAGCGTGGCTCCCTCTGGCCAAGGACTACTTTGCCACCAATGTACAGGTTAGTTAGTCGTAATGGTTAGTGTAACTTAACCTTAATGGCTAGTCTTAGAATCTAATCTTAATGGTTGATGTAATGGTTAGTCTAATAAATTTAATCCTAATGGTTAACGTAATCTTAACAGTTAGTGTAATCTCATCTTAATGGTTAATCTAATCTTAATGGTTAATCTAATCTAATCTGAATGGTTGATTTAATCTTAACCGTTACTCAAATCTAATCTGAATGAATCTGAATAGTCCAATATGAATAATTAGTCTAATCTTAGTGGTTAGTCTAGTCCAATATGAATAATTAGTCTAATCTTAGTGGTTAGTCTAACTACAGTATAAACAACTAGTAATCTTAAAATCTTCATATTTACATGAATTACATTCTTTTGTTCTTTGTAATTAAACAACTCCTGTTTAATCTGAAAATCTGCATATTTACATCCTTTTGTTTTTGTAATTAAAACAATAATAATCTGAAATCATCATATTAACATCATTTTGTTCTTTGTAATTAAACAACTCTTGCTACAGTATAATAATCTGAAAATCTTCATTTTTACATCATTTTTTTTATTTGTAATTAAAACAAATATAATAATCTCAAAATGTGGATACACTTTATTTTGGCACATAGGTGCTGCATGTTAACAGTTTGAATTTACCTTTTATTTTTTATAATTAATGTTTAATTAAATTTAATAATGTTGCTACAGGCACAGATGGCACATGGGTGTGGCATCAGCAAACTAGACATCTACTCCGAGGCAGTCAAGGTTCGTCAAGAGCCATCCATGGTCTGGGGTGATTTCTACCAGGGCCTCGAGGACAGCATCTACTTTCTCATCCGCCAGGCACAGGGTTACCCTGGCTTCCTAACCGCCATCAACTTTGGACCAAAGGATTCCTCCGTCAACTTCATGGCCAGCTCGCCGTTGGCGGGTCTCGTTCCCGAGCAGGCAATGGTCGTCATGTCAACGGGCAACTTCGAAGATGCAGCTCGAGCGAAGGAGTATGCTCCTGGGGTCGTGGCGAAATTGTCAAACGTCCACCTAAAGCCTGCGGAGGGTGTCGTATTTCGTTGGTAGTTGTATTGTTTGTTGACAAGAGCTTCGGAGTGTTAGTAGGTAAGAACTGGTTAGCAGCCATTAGCTGGCTAACTGCTTGTAATCTAGCTATGTGTGGTAGTGAATTGGTTTCTGGGCACGGGTATCCCATTGGTTAGAGTCTCGGCTTTTGATCGGGAGCGTGTGGGCGCTTTTTTCCCAAAACCTTGTAGGAACCTTGACTGTTCTTCACTCACGGTCGCCTCAGATTCACTGACCTTGAGCACTTGATAAATGGAATAATAAAAATAATATGTGGTCAATGTCCAACAGCTAATCAGGACAGTAAAATATCGATTGTGGGTCCCTCCATCTGGAATGGCGTCCCACTAGACTTGCGATTGATGCCTCGTCTAGATTCGCCTGCCTTTTATAAGTATCTCAAATCACACTTTTATAGCCGTGGCTGGGCTGGGAGCACCTCTGAGTAGGTCTCTTGAAGAGGCGCTATATAAATTCTCGGAATGAATGAATGGATTAGCTGATCTTGCTACGTTTCAAGAAAAGCTAATTTAAATTGCCAACATTGGCTGAATTTAGCCAATTCCACAGTGGAGATGGCTAATGTAACACACTATCTTTCTAAATGATAATTTCTAGCCAATGGCTAAATACCTCGCCAAATTGTAATATTTGGCTATGTTAATATCTTGCGAACAGACAACAATTACATGTTTGTTATTTGGCAATACTATGTGGCTAACTGTCAGTAGCTTTTAGCCAACACTTGGCTAAATTGTAATGTTTGGCTTAATGTTAATATGTGACTTATGGATTTCAGCTGGCTAAACTGCAGTATTAGACAATAGCCCATACGTAGCTAATCAGTCTTTCACCCAATCTACAAACCTGTAGTTTTTTAGTATTTTGTTTGAAACTGTAAACAGTAGTTTTAGTAAAGCAGAGAAAATGAAGAAACTGAGCTGCTTTTTGTTTCCCCCAACACACATTTTTGCTGTTTGTCAACCCAAGCAGTGGAGGCAAACATGGAAAATTTATATATACGCAGCACGTTTAGGGAATCCCTCAGACTCCAACTGGCAGACAAACTTTACGTTTCGGGCCTACATTATTGGACCCATTCGTACGTTTGGAGTATCCATAAAGGCAGAACTTTCACAAAGACCGCTTTCCACCTTTTCTCCACATTTGGCATTAGCTTCCCAACACCCTATGACAACGTCCATCCTCCAATGCAAAACGCCTACTAAAGCATCCTAGCCAGTAACACGTGTCATGGACTCATGGTACAGTCAAGGCTTCTTCAACCAATCATGTCCAATAAAGATCCAATGCAGTAAAGAATGTCAGACTAAAGGTCACATTTAGGGCAGCTGCACTGAAACTAAGTTTACAGTAAGTATATCCTTTATTGATCCAATTGCTAACCGCACTTTGGTGTACATTATGAAGTATATAATCACGAATAAATCTTCCTAATAATAAAAGTTTTGCATGCCAGACTGTCTGCAACAGGTAGAATTCTGTCATGTTTACGTGGACGTAGAGCATATACTACAGTTTTAATTCGATGTACGAAATGTTGACGTGGGCATCCTCATTGAGCTTAAACGCTAGACCCTTGTCAACATGTACAACACCTCCCTGCGATGTTCTTAACTGACCCCCCCCCTTAGCAGGCTCTATGTAGGCCATGTCTTTTTAGGATCTGAAATCGGTGCTTTCCAGCTGCATGTTCTGTTACCCTAGTTATGCCAATGAATAAACAAGCTCCTTAATTAACCATGTCTAGGATTCAATTCTTGGTTGAATTAGGCAATTAGTAATGCATGCAAATCTTATACGATAATGCGTGCATTTGTTCAAAGTTCTAGTAGCCATCTCCAATTAATTGTAATTTGTAATTGCAATTTATATAGTGCCACTTCAAGAGAAACAAGTCATAGGTGCTCAATGCAATTATGAAGCCTCAACCCTGGATACCATGTAGTCAAGCATACCACTGATCTGTACTGTCACAAATGAATGCTCAGTCACTTAACACAATACAGAAGCGTAGCCAAGAATTTCGGGGGTGGGTTTTCCATTGGACATGGTCAAAGAGTAGAAAAAAATAGCATAAAAAATAATAAAAATATTTCGGCATTTATTTATTTCAGGGGTTTGAACCTGTAAAAACACCCCCCACCCAAATGCGCCCATGACACAACACCCAGCAGCGACCAGGGGGCCAGCCAATCATTCCTTTAACACTTTAATAACGAGAGTGTACTAAAACTGATGGGAAACCAATGCACTTATCTTTAAAGTGTTAGACATTATTATAATTTGGAAATCAATATTCTCCCAAAAAATTACATTTGCCAAAAAATTTAAACAAATCCCCCTCCAGCCCAAAAATCCTAGCTGAATTCTATCTTTGTGCAGCAGCTCCATTATTAAAGTGAAATGGAAATGCATATTGGGGACAACCAAGCCTACAGAAGCACTACACTCCAAACAATGCGAACCTACACATTTATTTTCAGAAATCACACACGATGTGGATCCACATTTCCAACCTCGAAACGAGGTTTGCTAGCATTTTCACCCAACGACGATTACAACAATGTGGATTTTTCGAAAGACCAGAATCAAGTTCCAAAAAGATAAATCTATAGTTCAAAAGACAGCTCTGCCGCTGTTATCAAAGACAGATATGATTGTTATTTCGATTTCTGTGGGAACGACATGATTAAGATCATGTAGACACTGACTCCGACGCCAATGGCACAACCTCCGAGGGTCAGGAAGTAGGGTAACTGGTCAACGGTACCCTTCTTCTGCCAAACCATTGTTGACTCATCAGCCTGAAAGAATAATAATAATAATAATTAGGGCTGCTGATTTTAACGATTAATAAATCAATTAATTGTAAAAAATTTAAAGTGATTAATTTCGGCTTGCTCGATTAATTTTCTTACTTATTTCATGATGTCGAGCGGCCCATTTCCGGAGTAAACAATATGGCGAACAATGATAATGTGAAACGTTTGAGTGGAAAATAAAGCAATCATTTTGCATGCAAGGTAAATGCTGATTGAAAAGTCAAAGATGGCAACAAAATCAACTGTCTTCATCGCAAGAAACAGTTTTTTTGTAGATAGAAAGTTGTAAATCCTGACTACATTTTTAAGTTTGACAAGTTGAACTTTACTTTAGCAAGTGGAATGATTTAGGTTTTTTTGTAGAAAGAAACTAGTAACTGACTCAGTGACTACATTTTCAACAGTTTTCACACTTTACGTAACAGATACCAAATTAATCGAATTTAATCGAAATTAAATTGTGGAGATTAATTAATTAATTTTTTTAATCAGTACCAGCTCTAATAATAATAACAATGACAAGTTCTATGGCACTGTAACGCAGCCATGCTGCTACAAGGACACCTACACAAAACTATAACTTCGAGCAAACCTAGGTGAACAGAGGTGCCAACAAAAAATTGAACTGAAACAGCAGAGTAAGCCAAAAAGAAACAGTCATAAAGTAAACATATATACACTATGACCCACTAAATAATATCCTTGGCAACCATATTAGTAACTGCCTTACGCAAAGTTGTGCTGCGTGATTTTATCCTTTAAAGACGAACTGCATTGGTTTCCCAGTCACTTTTGATACACGCTCGCCGTTAAAGGGTTAAAGCTTATCAGGATCAATATTATAAATGGATGTCTTAAAAGAAGCTCCCGGTGAGGTTTTGCCACTATATAATCAAAACAATTGAGATGCAGTCTACTAAATATGCAAAACATTGATTTGATGTCTCTTATCTCAAACAGTGTAACATTTAAATCAAAGCTCAAGACCTATCTGTTTAAACAATCATATGACTGTGATTGATTTGTTGAACTCATGTACAGCGCCCTTTCCTTCGGCCTCGGCTGTGCTACGGTGCTATACAAATCGTCTTATTATTATTATTAGATCTTGTTACAGTGTATGTCTGAACACAGAAGCAGACAAAAAGAGGAGTAAGGCCAGACAAAAAAACAGACAGACACACACACACACACAGAGGATAATGAAATGCAAATAAATGCACTAATGCAGACATACAGCCCACGCCTTCTGGATTTGCAGCACTTTGTCGTATCCTTTGCCGTCTGGGTAAACTCCCTTGTTCTGCGCCTGGTGTAAAGGCTCCTTCAGAGTCATCTGAGCCCTTGGACGAGCCGACGTTCCAAAAGCACGCACAGCGACAACAGCGGCGGTCTGCAGAAAGAAAATTTATTTTATACTCCCAGAAAAACCAATAAAGATTGTGTTGTTTAAAAATTTACAAGATAAGGGTAATCTATTGTTTTAGCATCCACAATTATATCCTATCGTTTCATCATTCTAAATGAAAAATACTGACATACCTGTATGAAAGGGTGTACCAGTAGTTTTATGATGTGTTAAAAATGACAACATCACATGCAATTGTTATTTAGATTGTGTTTATCACAACAAACGACCATTCAAAATGCTATTCAACTCAAAAATGGAGCTAACCAAAGACCTCCAATACCAGCTTTAGCTTCATATTTATTCAGGTTTCTTCCTGATAAATTTTTTTTATAGTTGTTTTATATTTATTTTACAAACTTGTATTCTTGGGTGTGCGAGCTATACATGTTAACATTTAAATTAATTTGTGACGCTGAAACAATAAGCTAAAATGGGCGAATAATTGTGGATGCTAAAACGATAGATTACCGATGCAAGTACCCTGTCGGGGGCGGGAAGAAGGCAGACAAATACACCAATTGTAAGCCAGTGTGGGTTCACTTAAGACCCATGGCAAGGGAAGCAGTCGCATCCCCACGAAGGATGGCTAGACTGACACTACGTTGTCCTCATTTTCGGCCTCATGTCCTCTGTCCGGCAGGCACAGCTAAAAACCTGGAAAATGTTCGGCTTTTTTTGTGTTTGCTGTATTGGGCTTTTTCTCTCAACTGACTATTATTGACTATTATTTCATGGCAGTTTTTAACGACTTTACACAGCTTTCCAATGTGATTTCGTTTCTGGGTGACTTGAGAGACCGAAGTGAAAATTCTATGCGTCCTCCTCTGTCCTCTTTTCCGGCTTTCTGTGTCCTCCTTAGGCTATCCATGTATCTGGACACTCTACTTCTGACTGTCAAAGTCTCCGGATTTTTAACTCTTCAATTTTAATGAAAATTTCTAGTCCCAAGGACGCTACACGCTGCAATTTGCGTATTCAACAACTTCAAGTTAAGGAAACCCTAAATAAATTCGTGCACAGCTAGGGTATGCCTGTTAAGGCTGTAAGAAATATCATAATTATAAAGAAAGTCCTACAAATAATTAAATTTTCAGAATATTATAATCATACCCTTAGCTTCGACATTTTCTCAGCTATACACCGGAAGCTCTTCAAGGTTACTGTGAGCAGTATCTACTCCAGTCTGGTTCCCCACAACTTGCGTTCTGTTAAAATCTACTCTAGCGCCTCTCTTGCAAATTGATTGAATTTTTTTATTCAGTAACCAAAAACATATAAAAAAAGGATAATCGACAACAGAAATACATCGGCAAAACATGTTAAGGTTACCTAGGAGACCCATAAGGGTCCCGCTAACCAGGGCCACCTTGGGTAATAGTATTACAGAAAGTAGGCCTAGCGTGGCCAATGAAAACCATATTAGACGATAAACATTAATCTAGACTCAATTAAATCTTAACTAGTGTGAAAAATTAACAGCGGTATGAATGCACGTTTAAATATGTCTTAGTAATCACAGAGAATTAAAATATTACATTAGGAAACCTTTTGTGTTAATCTTTTGAGTGTCCTTGCGTAATAAATTGGAAGAAGGGCAATAATAACATGCAGCTGTATTGCAGGCTATGGACCATTGTATGCGAGCTTATAAATCTGAAGGTGAAGCCCATAAATTTAAATGGCCTTTCGAAATACAGGCAAAGCTTGTCAAAACGGTTTAAAATAACTACAGTATATTTAAAAAAAATACAGAGCTAAAGCCGATTCGCTTGAACCAGAGCTATCTATCACCGGTAATAGATAGCTCTGGTTTGAACCATTTTTCGGACCACCTTTGGACTACTCTCTTGGACAGCCGCTCTGACTAGACACAGCGCTCGTGAATAAGCCGGCGCCCTGCGCTTCGCTTTCAAGTGGCGCTTTAGAAGTTTGGAGATTACGATTACCATTACGATTACTGAATGAAAACAAGCGCACGAAAACTAATGGTCGCTTGGTGGCGCTCGGTACATATATATCTAATATCGTTACGTCATCCAGTGCGGTATCCGTCTGAACATATATACTCTACGACGTTTAGTCTGCTCGTAACGCTGCATCCAGCGAGCGGTCAATGGAATCGTTGTAGTGGCTGGAGCATGCAGCCGACGGCGGCATCCCACCCGACGCGCCCGAGGCATCTCGCGGCAGCAACCACGGAAGAAGCTGAAGGGAGGCCGTGAGACGGAGCGAGTGCGATACGCAGACAGAGGCAGAGAGAGTAACGAGTGCAATTTCATATCAGGTCAATATAGGATGAGAGCGAGCGGGTAGTAGTTGATATTAGTTTTCACAGAATATTGGACGCCCGTTTTCGAAAGCGTTTTCGGCGAGATAGAGTTCGTTAAACGACGACAATTACCGGTTTCAGATGAAGGTAACGGACTAGGTCTATAGTTTAGTGTATGTAGCACGATGTGGTTTAGTGTAGCACGGTGTAGTTTAGTGTAGCATGGTGTAGTTTAGTGTAGCATGGTGCAGTTTAATATAGCATGATGTAGTTTAGTGTAGCATGATGTAGTTTAGTGTAGCATGATGTAGTTTAGTGTAGCATTGGTTTGTTAGTGATGTATTTTCGTGTAGCATGGTGCAGTTTAGTGTAGCATGAGGTATTTTAGTGTAGCATGGTGTAATTCGGTGTTGCATGGTGTAGTTTAGTGCAGTATGGTGTAGTTTAGTGTAGCATGGTGTAGGTGTAGTGTGGTGTAGTTTAGTGTAGCATGGTGTAGTTTAGTGTAGCATGGTGTAGTTTAGTGTAACAAGGTGTAGTTTAGTGTAACATGGTGTAGTTTGTCTTGTACGGTGCACTCCAGTGCATTCCCCTTTGGCAGCATTGCTCATCTTAATTGTCTGATCATTTCTTTACCGCCGTTATAAGAAATATGTGATATCAAGGCCATCAATGTCCGTTACAATGCATTATGTCACCGTACGTTATCGATGTTCGTTGCAAAGTCCGCAAGATACGGTCTAGATTCTAGAACAAGTTTAGTGTGTTTCCTGGTTGTTTATGGTTGACGTGGTGTAGTTTAACGTAACTGAATGCATGTATGTATTGGATCGCTTAAACATATAGCGGATTTTCAGTATCTCACAAAAGCGCTTCTCTGCGCTGGGCCGCTGGCCTATATATGATGCTATAGGTTACTTGAAACTAGACTAATAATAGTAATAATCTTCGTTTATTGATTTAAACTGACATGAACGCAGTATGATTACAATTCATAGCATGAACGGATGATCATAAGTTATTACAGGAGTCTAATTTAACTGTTTGGCAGCCATGCATGGCGCCCATCACGTCCTACTGCTCATTTTACCTACGCCATCTGGCGAATGAAAGTCTGAGCCGACCTTTGGGAGGGTAGCGGGAATCGATCCCACATCCATGCTGATCTTCTGCTCGTCGTGCTACTATTACCCTAAAACCTCCTCCGATGTTCGATGTTCGTTGCAAAATCCGCAAGATATATAGGCATATGGTCTAGAACTAGTTTACGGGTTGTGCAGTTAGTATGGTGTTACGTGGTGTATTTTCATGTAATAGGACGTATGTACTATGTAGTCACTATGTAGGCCTACGTATTAGATCGCTTAATACCTATAGCGCATTTTCAGTATAAAATGCACTAGGTAGCTCACGAAAAGCTCTTCTCTGCGCTGCATGGTCTATATGATGTTAAATGTCACTTGCAACTATAGACTATTAGTCTATTAATTACATCATATATCAAAACACTGCACAGTAAACTAGAAAAAGAGTTACCAATAGCGGGCCCACGCACACACGTAGAACCAAAAAACGGAATTAATTATCCCATTATAGTCAAGCCTAAACATTAAGAATTTCAATAATATAGACAATATTGACGATTATTTTCAATTTTCTCTGGGGACGTATAAGCAGTGGTTATACTACCGGTGACTGAATTTGTCTCGGCGGATGTATCCTCTCTTAAAATGGCGCTATATAAATTTCCAATGACCCTTACAATTACAGGGAACCAGTAGACGTCTTCTCTATACGAGGCCAGAGTTGCCAGGTCGTTGCGAAAAGCCCTCGCGACCCAAAATTTCGTCCTGGCGACATCGCGATATTTGGGCTACTTTTGAATTGTATTGTATTGTATTGTATTTGAACACTTGTTATAGCGCCCCAACCAGATTTCCCATTCAGAGGCGCTCCCGACTACTGCGCGAACGCTGAGTCGGAGTTTCACGCCGAAGCGCATGAGCAATTGCGAGTGAAGGACTTGCCCAGGTCCCTACGCGGCGACTTTGAGGTGGATCCGAACCCGCAACCCTCCAGCTGCAAGGCACCGAACATACCCCTAAACCACCGCGCCCCAGTTGTATTGTGATGTGTTGTATTGTGTGTTGTATTGTACTCCACGTTTATAATGCGACCGAGCCACCCGCAGTAAAGATCCGAGAAATTAATCTATGATAATCCGACCCGACCGGGAAGCGAACCCGGGGCGCCGGCGCGGCGAGCGGGCACCAACCCACTCGGCCACTCAGGATCCTCAAAATAATTGTCCCGCGGTCGCTACGGCGACATTACGAACTCACAGAAACTGCTCGCATAAGACTTCTAGGTCACTGTTACTAGCTACTATTCTTATGTGGTATTGCTTACTTAGTAATAAATACATGCTCTTTGGAGTACGGACTAGTCTGCGGCAAGCACGAAGCAGTCTGTCATCTAAATTTTTACATCAATGGTTTCATCACGTGTCTTGGCGAAACCAATGAAGTATGCATAGCGACGTACCTAGCCAAAATGTATTAATGTTTTCATTTAGCTGTTCAGCTCGCGACTTTTGGGCTCTTTTATGCGATTTCGCGACCAAGCACTTCCGAAATCTGGCAACCCTGTAGGAGGCCTGGCGTCGGGCGGATCAAACAACCTGGCTATTGTGGACTTGATTTAATGATATAGCGCCGGTTGTTAAGATGGTCTCTGTAACGCGGTTTTTGCGTGTCACTGGGAAATTATTGCGTAGACATGCTTTACATTGTACATAAAGCGCCGGAGATTAAATTAGGCCAGTCATTAATAATTCTCCAATCGCCTGTGAGAGGGGAGATTTCCTTCACATATCTAATAATAATAATTATAATTATGCCTACCGTAGCCCAGAGGCGAAAATCTATACATAACTTTGGGAGGACAGATTCTACGAGGGCCGGATTTTTTGGGGAGGTTCAGAAGGGCTTAAGTCAAAAATGTGGGGTCCCCTCTGTCCCCCTCATGATTTACGCCATTACCATAGCCTGCGGTTCATTCCGATGCGTTTTACTGCAACCTTATGACCGTCCTTTTCAGCCGGGGTTGGGTCGGGAGCGCTCCTGAGTAGTAACCTTGAATGGCGCTATATAAATCTACCGTAATGAATGAATGAATAATGAATGAATGAATGAATGAATGATTCGTGTTCATTGACAAGCTCACTGATAAACGGCAGGAAGTAGAACTAACCTTGAAACATTGAAACATGACGATGATGACGGTACAAATTGCATGATCTGTATTGAACACACGTCTTGGTAGCATGTTAGTCGCCCACTCATTTTACAGCTGCCCCCTAGAGAGTAGAAGGCTGAGTCGACTTAGAGGGGACTACGAATATCGAAACTCATCTTTTAAGATCTAGTTGTTCTTCAAGCAAGAGTGTAACCATTAACAATCCCTCCCCCTCGCAACCAACCGATTCCGGTTTCCTTGACGCTATATAAATGCGAAGAGGAAAGAGGTTACATTTGCAGCTACAACCACATTTACATTCCCAGTTACAAGCGCAGTTACATTTGCAGTTACATTCATCGATTACAGTTGGATTGTTTGTTCGTCAAAGTGAATGTTTTTGCTGTGGAGGAGATGGGGAATGAGGTGGGGGGCGGGGGGGGTCAGGTGGTGCTGACTCACAGCCTCTGGACCTCATGCATTGTTGTCAGCATTAATGGTCCCTCTGATTGGTGTCATCATATGGAAACTGTGTCTGTCCCTGTGTCTGTCCGTGTGTATGTCCATGTGTCTGTCCGTGTGTCTGTCCCTGTGTCTGTTCTTGTATCTGTCTCTGTGTCTGTCCTGTGTATGTCTCTGTCTCTGTCCCTGTGTATGTCCCTGTGTCTGTCCCTGTATCTGTCCTTGTGTCTGTCCCTGTGTCTGTCCCTGTGTCTGTCCCTATGTCTGTCTCTGTGTTTGTCCCTGTGTCTATCCCTGTATCTGTCCCTGTGTCTGTCCTTGTGTCTGTCCCTGTGTCTGTCCCTGTGTCTGTCCCTGTGTCTGTCCCTGTGTCTGTCCTTGTGTCTGTCCCTGTGTCTGTCCCTGTGTCTGTACTGTGTCTGTCCCTGTGTCTGTCCCTGTGTCTGTCCCTGTGTATGTCCCTGTGTCTGTCCTTGTGTCTGTCCCTGTGTCTGTCCCTGTGTATGTCCTGTGTCTGTCCCTGTGTCTGTCCTTGTGTATGTCCCTGTGTCTGTCTCTGTCTCTGTGTATGTCCCTGTGTCTGTCCCTGTGTATGTCCCTGCGTATGTCCCTGTGTCTGTCCCTGTGTATGTCCCTGTGTATGTCCCTGTGTATGTCCCTGTGTATGTCCCTGTGTATGTCCCTGTGTCTGTCCCTGTGTCTGTCTCTGTGTCTGTCCCTGTGTATGTCCCTGTGTCTGTCCCTGTGTATGTCCCTGTGTCTGTCCCTGTGTATGTCCCTGTGTCTGTCCCTGTGTATGTCCCTGTGTATGTCCCTGTGTCTGTCCCTGTGTATGTCCCTGTGTATGTCCCTGTGTCTGACCTTGTGTCTATCTCTGTGTCTGTCCTTGTGTCTGTCTCTGTCCCTGTCCTTGTGTATGTCTCTGTGTATGTCTCTGTGTATGTCTCTGTATCTGTCCCTATGTCTGACCTTGTGTATATTTCACTGTCACGCACAATTTGTATTCATGCCAACCGAAATTAATTAATGACCTAAATTAAGCCTATATCTCTCTGGCCATGTGTTGTGATTAAGCGTATAATCCACCACGAATAAGAGATTATTATTATTGTTATTTTTTATTATGCCCTAGGTAAATATGATCCATCAGGGACTTCAACATTATTTGTAAACACAGATAACTATTATTATTATCATCAGCATCGTCATCATCGTCATCATCATCGTCGTCGTCGTCATCATCATCATCATCATCATCATCATCATCATCATCATCATCATCATCATCATCATCATCATCATCATCATCATCGCATCATCATCATCATCATCATCATCATCATCATCATCATCATCATCATCATCATTCATCGTCTTCGTCGTCGTCTACTCCTCGTACTCGTCATCATCTTCATCATCATCATCATCATCATCATCATCATCATCATCATCATCATCATCATCATCATCATCATTCATCGTCGTCGTCTTCGTCGTCGTCATCATCATCATCATCATCTTCATCTTCATCTTCCTCATAATTGTTTTTACACACTCGAGTAAGTGTAGCCCAGGTTCTCCATGGTCATTCTTCCTCTTATACTTCATTCTATTCTTCATTTCCTTCTTTTCCCATTTCTTCTTCTGCTTCTTCGACCACTTCTCTTCAACTTCTTCGTTTCCTTCACCTTCTTCCCTTTGTCTTCTTCATTTTCTTCAATTCCGTCTTTATCTGCTGCTACTGCTTCGTCATCTACCTGAGTACCTCTCTTCATTTCCTTCTTCATTCTATTCTTCATTTCCTTCTTCATTCTATTCTTCATTTCCTTCTTTTCCCATTGCTTCTTCTGCTTCTTCATCTAGTTCTCTTCATCTCCTTCGTCATTCCCTTCTTCATCTGCTTCTTCGCCTTTTTCCTCGGCTTCTTCTTTATCGCCAACTTCTTCGCCTCTTTCTGTCTTAAACCAGTGCATTTTTCTTTGTTGACATTTCGTTGCAATCGCTTCTCGTTTCGCCTAATCCTCGACTAATCCCTCGGACGCAGCTCGCTTCAATGTCTAGTAACAGATCACACTTACGTGGCCACAATCTTCATAGTAATGTCTGCTGTACGAAGTTGAGGTTCTTTGGTCATGTCATGCGATCAGATGGATTGGAAAAGGAAATGATGTTAGCATATGGAGAGGGAAGGAGAAAACAAGGACGACCAAGGAAAAAGTGGATGGACGAGATACGTGAAACAACTGGAATGAATTTGGCAGAACTGAGAGATGCGACGGCGGACAGAAGGAAATGGAGAGGCTTGATCATGACGGTCGCTACTGGAGAGTTCAAGGAACTGACAGCACGAGGTAACAAGGTACGAGGAACTAAGGTGGTAAGACTCTTCAATGTAATGCCTACTAACTTCAATCACTGAGGTGGCCACACGCTTGAAAATAATGCCTACTAAACTGAGAACCTAGTAAGGCCATAATCTTAAAAGTGTTGCCTACTAACTGGAGACATTATTGTGACCACAGTTTTGGCTTCGTTCACTGAACTGGCGCTATATGAAGAATCCAGGTGCTTGCAATAACAAACACACATATACACGCACACATACAAATACACATGCACACACATACACAGACACACATACACACACAGACGAGCGCGCACACACACAGTCACACACACACAAACAAGCATGAACACACACACACAAACACACACACACACACACACACACACACACACACACACACACACACACACACACACACACACACACACACACACACACACACACACACACACACACACACACACACAAACACACATACACAAACACACATACACAAACACACATACACAAACACACATACACATACATACAACACATAACCACACCAATGGACACACACACATAAACACACACATATAACACACGCACACACACAAACACATACACACACACATATGCAAACACATAGACACACATACACACACATAAACACACACACAAACACATATACAAACACATAAACACACACAGACACAAACATACACACATAAACACACACACACACATAGACACACACATAAACACACACAAACACATACACAAACACATAAACACACACACAGACACAAATATACACACATAAACACACACATCAACACGCATACATACACACACAAACATACACACAGACACATAAACACATACACATACACACACCCAAACACACACGATTATGAATGCATTGGCACTTTCATACAAGCTGCGTTTGCGAGTGCAAATATATGCCTACATGTTTTCGCATACAGAAGCGAAGATTGTTTATATCCTCCTGTCGTCCTCGCTACTTGTTTGTGTATGTGCGGTTGATACTGTCTAAGTCCCTGTGCTGATGTCTCAGTATTTCTGTAGCTTTGTTTATCTGTGAGAGTTTTGTCGTATGCGTATCGCTGTGTCGGCTGTTGATGTCCGTCTGTATGCCTTATTGTCTGCGTCAGTGTGTCATTCTCTCTGTCTCTCTCTCTCTCTCTCTCTTGCTCTCTCTGTCTCTCGCTGTGTTGTGTGTGTATGCATGTATGTATGTGTGTGTGTGTGTGTGTGTGTGTGTGTGTGTGTGTGTGTGGATGTGTTGTTCTATGTGACCGTTTCCTTGTCTGTGTGAGTCATCTGTATGTCCCTGTGTTGCTGTATTTGTTTACTTGTAGTTGTGTGTGTGACAGTTTTGTTGTTTGTGTGTCTGCGTCGTTAACTGTGTTGGTGTCTCTGTCTGGATGTCTGGATGTCTCTGTTCGTCTGTTTTGTTGTCTGCTTCTTTATATCAGTGGTTGTATCGTTGCTGCTCATTTACAGCTGAGTCGTAGTGCTCCAACCAGTCATTAGCCACTTCCGTTTCTGCCGTTACTCGCCTTTCCTTCCTTCCTTCCTTCCTTCCTTCCTTCCTTCCTTCCTTCCTTCCTTCCTCCACTTCCTTCCTTCCTTCCTTCCTTCCTTCCTTCCTTCCTTCCTTCCTTCCTTCCTTCCTTCCTTCCTTCCTTCCTTCCTTCCTTCCCTTCCTTCCTTCCTTCCTTCCTTCCTTCCTTCCTTCCATCCTTGCTTTGATTCTCCCATTCTTCCTTTATACCATCCATCCATCCTTCGGATGGATCCAGAGTTTAAAATCTTATGACGACAAAGGCTGTTGTCGGCGACATAAACTATTTTGGCCTTCCTTCCTTCCTTCCCTCCTTTCCTTCCTCCTTCCTCCTCCTTCCTTCCTTCTTCCTTCCTTCCTTCCTTCCCTGCTCTACTTCCTTCCTTACATACTTCCATCCTTGCTATGATTCTCCCATCTTTCCTCCTTCTTCCTTCGGATGGATCCAGAATTTAACATCTTGTGACGGCAAAAGCCGTTGAGGGCGACAGAAACTATACTCTTAATACAGCTCTTAGAATTCCCTCCCTCCCTGCCTCCCTCCTTCCTTCGTTCCTTCTCCGTCATACTTCCTTCCGTCCTTTCCATCCTTCCTTCCGTCCTTTCCATCCTTCCTTCCTTCCTTCGTTCCTTCCTTCCTTCCTTCCTTCCTTCCTTCCTTCTTTTCCTTCCTTCCTTCCTTCCTTCCTTCCTTCCTTCGTTTCCTTCCTTCCTTCCTTACAAACTTCCTTCCTTGCTTTGATTCTCCAATCCTTCTTCTTTCATTCCTTTTGCGGATGGATCCTTCCAATGAGAACAAAGGCGGCGACAGCAACTATTTTGGCTCAGCACAGCTCTTATAATTCCTTCCCTCCTTCCTTCACTCCCTCCCTCCCTCCTTTCTTCGCGCTCGTTACAATCGCGCCATTTTGCAGGTGTATGTTAATAGCCGGTCGTCTGCCACCAAGGAAGGAAGCAAAGCAGACACAGGTCCAGGCAGCAGCAGCAGCTGTGGTTGCAGCAGCAGCAGCAGCTTCTGCATCTGAAGCTGGTGATGACGACCCGCCCCACCCCATCCTCAAGCTCGTACCCGCGTCGCAAGGATATTGATCGACATCGCATCCTCGTTGTCAGCCCGTTGAGACAGAGGGGTGGGTGGCGGTAGAGGGTGTGGAGTCAAATGATGCCCGTAAGATATTGGTTCCGGAAAATGTTCGCATTGGGTGACCGTTGTTTCTAAGAATAGAACTGTTCTGTAGATACCGTTTCTGTTCGTCGAATTTGTATTGTATTGTATTTATTAATTTATATAGCGCCGCTCATAGAAGTGGACACTCAGTAATGCTCCTAGTGCGAGAACCCCTAGAGAAGAAAGTTTGAGGAGGTAGAAGCCTAGAAGGGTGTAGAAAGAGACCCAGAAAGAATGGTAATATACTTTTCATCTTAATAATCTTCGTTTATTAATTAAAACTGACACGAACGCAGTATGATTGCAATTCATAGTATGAACGGATGATCACAAGTTATTACAGGAGTCGAATTTAACCGTTTTCGCAGCCATGCAAGGCGCCCATTACGTCCTACTGCTCATTTTGCCAACGCCATCTGGCGAATGAAAGGCTGAGTCGACCTTTGAAATGGGTAGCGGGAAGCGATCCCGTGTCCGTGCTGATCTTATGCTCTTCGTGCCAGTGTTACCATTACCCCAAAGCCCCTCCCAAGTAACTCCCTTCCATTAGCTATGACTTCCTAAGTTTTATTATTAATTAGTAACTCCTACAGAGCCGGTATCTCATGCACAAGGCATTAACCGATGGCACACCAAAGCCAAACCGTGATCAGGTCAACATCCAGAAGATCAGTGCATTAAGACACAGAGAGACAGTCTATGGTGGATATGCAATTCGAATCAAATAAGTTTTAGCCACAGACTGCTTGGTAGCATGCCTGCATCGGCGTCCATTTCCACTTCCTAATATTTTTTCCTATATAATTTGACGATCAAGACTTTAAATCCGCATGTTTTGCCAAGAGTCGGTACCACGGCATAAAATAGCATGCCTTCTGATAATAGTTACTATACAAACATACCACCCGGTGGCCGTGCTACACCTTTTTGCTACCTCAAAACTTGTCTTTTTTCTCTGGGACTTTCCCACTGGGAGCGCCTCTGATTGTTGTGCACTGTGAAAGGCGCCTTATAAATCTCTACATACACAGTACAATACAAGACAAATTGTATAGTTGACAGTGTCGAATGTGCGGTTGACTTTCATTCATTCATTCATTCCGAGAATTTATATAGCGCCTCTTCAAAAGACCTACTCAGAGGCGCTCCCAGCCCTGTCGGGACTTTGTCGGGAGTGTAGTTCAATCAAGGAAACTCGATATAGCGCCCATTCAAAATATCTACTCAGAGGCGGAGTTGACATTGTCGAATATGCAGTTGACTTGTCTGGAATGTGCAGTGTGTAGCATTGACTTTTTGAGAGAGTAACTCAAGTCAAATACACACGATTTCGCTCTAATACCCGAAATTTTACTCACCAATTCAGGGACAGTTTGACAGCTTGAGAAAGAGTCTGCAGTATAGTAGTAGTAGTAGTTTCAGTTTAACGACACTGTGTGACAACAAAGATCATTTAGCGTGGCCCTCCTCCTTTATCCAGCCTTGGGACTGGCACTGTCAGAGTACGATCAGTGGCTGAGTTTTGACAGTCTGCAGGTGACATTTATGAGTATTTTAAGTCGGAACCGTGTTCGCCGTAGGAACCGATCTGTCACCACGCCGCGCTGGTGGCCACACTTCAGTGTGGTCGATTTCTTTGGCTTGGATGGCCTCTGCTGCGGCGGTGGTGGCCGACGACGCCGGCACGCTCTGTACTTGTGACCGCGCGCCGCCTCGCCTGCCCGTCCGCCCCGTCGGTCGGTATAGACACAGTAAGTATCGTCTGCGAGCTGCGGCAAGTTCGTCAGCGGCGAGAGCGCGCGCCTTTCTCGAGCTGCACTGGTCGTGGCTTGTGCAGCGAGAGAGACAGAGAATAGGCTTTAGCATCGGATTCTGTGTTTTCTTCGAATCGTCGCATGTGGGATTCTTTGAGGCAGTGGCTGACGTGTTTAATAGAGGGTTGAGCGAATGGAACGAGATTAATCACAGGTGTGGTGCTCTTAGGTGGCGTGTGTTTCGGTGTTTCGATTGATGAAACGCGCGTTTCGATTGGGCGTCTGTGAAGAAGATGCTGTGATTCAACGATTTGACGTTTCTATATATACGCGCTAAAGAAATTCGTCGATTGCATACGACCGCCGGGATATCCAGTGTATGTTTCGACTCTGATTTGGTAGCTTCGATGGGGCCGCTTTCGTAATGAACAGGACACCGGTCTGTGGTCGATTTTAAGCAAGAACGCATTCTGAAATCAGAAAGAATTAGGTAGAGGTTATGTGTGGCGTCAGAGATTGGATGACGGGAGGAAAAGCAATCAATCATAGTGCGAACGAATAAAAGAAAGCGCTCTATGCAGGAGTGAAGTGTATGGAGGAAAATGGGAGATTCTGAAAAAATGGGGGGAAATGGCCCTACATGTGGGAGTGAACTGTATGCTGAAAATGGGAGAGTCTAAAACTGTGGGGGAAATGGATCTACATGTAGAAGTGAAATGCATGTGGAAAATGGGAGAGAGCCTGAAAAAGTGAGGAGAAAGACCCATGTGTAGGAGTAAAAATGTATGCGGAAAATGGGAAAGAGTCTGAAACAGTGGGGTAAAAAAAGACCCATGTGTAAGAGTGAAATGTATGGGGAAAGTGGAAGAGTGCGAACCAGGGTAAAAAGATCTATGTGCAGGAGTAAATATGCATGGGGATATGGAAAAGTCTGACCAAGTTGGGAAAGACCTATGCTCAGGAGCGAGTGCATAAGAAAAAGAATTGTTAATAATTTTATAGAGAATCAACCAATGTGTAAGCAGATGTACTTGTATATGCAAGAGTGAAATGTGAAGGGAAAATGTCTCTTCGATGGTAGACTAGAGTCTGAGTCTGATCAAATGGGGGGGGGGCATACCGTCCCATTTCTGTCAGGAATTAAATCTTCGCATCTCGGCATGGGGATGGAGGCGATGGACCAATCCGTGTCCAAGATATCACTTAATCCCTGTTGGTTAAAACTTATAACCTTTGTTCCGTATCTGTCTCAGACTCTCAGCGAACCGATCTTCTGGATGTTGACCTGATTATGGCTTGGTTTTGGGGCGCCATCGGTTGAAGCCTTCTGCATTAGACACGGAAGCGATAGAACTTACAAATTAATAATAATAATCACGATTTTTCCCAATAGAACTTACAAATTAATAATAATAACGATTTTTTTGTGATAGAACTTACAAATTAATAATAATAATCACGATTTTTTTGTGATAGAACTTACAAATTAATAATTAAAAAATAATCACGATTTTTCCAATAGAACTTACAAATTAATAATAATAATAATAATAATAATAATAATAATAATAATAATAATAACGATTTTTTTGTGATAGAACTTGCAAATTAATAATAATAATCACGATTTTTTTTTGAACCAGGTTAAACACGTGGACTGACACAAGACTGATTCGTTCCGGTGGTTTGCCCGTGTTCGCCAGAGCGTGGCTGGTCGTTCTGGTGGCTCAGGATGTCCTGCACTTCGGCGGAAAACCTCACGTCCCTGCCATCTTGCACAGAGCGGAAGTCGGATTATTAGGACGATGTTACGTTCACTGACCTGAAAAATACCTGGACTGTTATCTCGGACCCGCGTTGACCCCCGTGACCTCTGGTGATCCCCAGTGAGCTCTGGTGACCCCGGTGTGACCTCTCTGGTGTCACCATGGCGAAGCTGTTCGACTTCCAGTGGCAGATTCCAGTTCCGGCTTTCCTCCTCCAGGGCGCCTACTTCGATCGATGGGAAGAGGTAGGCAAGAATCTACTGCTCACTTACTTACTTATTTACGAATTTAATGCATAATTCTTACTTATTTAAAAAGTCTTGCGTACTAACATGTAGTTGCAACTGTCTTTCACTTATTTGCAGATGTCTTCCTCACTTCTTTACAAACCTTTAATTATTTACTTTCTTGCTTTTCCATTTCTCTACTTTTTGAATGTTCATTATTTTAATCCCCTAAACGGTTGCATAGGGTATGTCCAGGGACATGAATGTATAATATATCAGCAATATATGCATGCAACATATATATGGATACATGCATGCAACATTAATATGCATGTGTACATATACAACATGCATGGATTCATTTAGGAGCTTTCTTCAAAAGGTTCTACATAAATGGTTTTACATAAATGGTTCTACATAAATGGTCAGTGACAAATGGCAATCACAAATCCATCCATCCATCCGTCCATCCATCCATCCATCCATCCATTTATCTTCTGTTATTGCTACCATGATGTAATCATTGTAATTTAATGAACGGTTTTTGAGCAGACTGTTTGTTTGCCTCTGTCTCTGTGTCTCTCTCCCTCTGTATGTCTGTCTGCGTGCGTGCGTATCTGGATATTTATGTAGCTGCTCTATGTCGGACATTTCTAGCGGCTGGTGTTAATACTGTATGATGTTATTGAATGGAGCAATTCCCCAGAGTTTGTCCTGCCCCGTTCGTCTGTATGTCCGTCTGTCTCTCTGCCTTTGTATCTCTGTCTCTTTGCGTTGGTATGCTCAGCCAAGAAGGACGCTGGGTAAGGTGGAGGGGTGCAAGATGCAGTGCCACGTATGAACAGATAGGGAAGGGAAGGGAAGGAAGGAGAGGGTGTGGACCAAGAAGAACTGGTTGGCCGCCGTCTTCCAAGATAAGGCCCTGTGAAATACAAGAGCAAAGGAGAGGAAAACGCCAATACGTTCTGGGCCGGATTGGCGTAAATTTGACGCACCGGAAACCGGTTTCAGTACGATTAGTGTTAGTATCGGTTGGTACCACGCTTACGATTAGTGCCCGTATCAGTACTATGATTAGTTACGGTCAGAATTACGATTAGTTTCAGTATCAGTACCATGATTAGTTCCAGTATCAGTACCATGATTAGTTACAGTATCAGTACCATGATTAGTTACAGTATCAGTATCTCGATTAGTTTCAGTATCAGTATCTCGATTTGTTCCAGTATCAGTATCTCGATTAGTTCCAGTATCAGTATCTCGATTAGTTACAGCATCAGTACCATGCTTGTAGTTCCAGTATCACTATTATGATTAGTTCCAGTATCAGTACCATCAAGTATCAGTACCATCATTCTTTCCAGTATCAGTATCTCGACTAGTTCTGGTCTTATTATTGTTTATATTATTACCTTTTCCCACAAAGTACATATGATATTTCAGGAGCTTTGCTTTGAATTATTATTGTTATTATTCCACTCCCCCTCCCCACCACCACTATCATTATCATTATTATTAATTAGTAATTTATATCATATCGTTTTCTGATGCAAAAGGCATCAAATGATATTGCACCAAAACCAATCCATCAGCCTTCGTTTTGGTAGCATGTTCGGTACCAGTACCATACCAGTTTCAACACCACAGTTATCAGTACCCGAAACAGTAGCACGATTATTACTAAGTATCAGAACATACCTACACAACCACACCTACAAACACACCTACACACACTCATACACCTACACACCCACACACACAAACACAGTACATGAACCATGAT